>JAODAL010027413.1:0-55004 GCA_025379985.1 Phyllomedusa bahiana
CATGTTACCTTTTATCCCCCTAAATTCATAAGGGCCCCTAACACATAGCGGGGCGCGTCAAACTTTTACACACCATTTATAACGCACAAAACCACTTTCATACATCAGGCGCATTATACACCTGAAAATGAGACTCGACTATTCACTTCACAAGCCTTCTTTCATACATTCGCCCTATGTGTCAAAAAGATAGTCCCACATATACTGGGGTGTGTCAATTACAGTTTTTTAAATGCTTTTCCCTGTCCCATGTAAACTGTGACTACATTAGGTCTGCTAAAGCTCACAGTATATTTTTTAATTCTTTTTTTAAACTTGATACTCTGCCATAGGTCACACTGTAAAAATTTAAACTTGCACTGCCAAATAAAACATCTGAAACGAACCATATCTATTTACAACAGATACTTTAGCTTCATTTAGTGATCAGTAGAGGACTTGGGGAAAGAAGGCTTCATTTTAGTTATTGTCTTTTTGACTCTAATGTCATAACTTTAAATAGGATATGAACAAAGTCGTAGCTAGTGATTAATAGTGAAGTAGAAAACAAATAAAGAAAGTACCCACAAAAGAGGATTTGTCTTTTTTAAACATAGAGATGACTAGTGCACTGCTGCAGGATGATTTACAGATTAAACTTGTATTTCTGTAATATATACACCCGTAAAAAAAAAGGGGATTGGCCTCCATTTCTAGTTGTTTGATGTAAATAAAACTGGTGACTTGTTTATATCACGTTGCAAAATTTCCTGAGACTAGATAAAAAAATTTAAGGATATTATGACATAAATTTATATTCTGCTTTGACCATTGATTTTGTTCTTGACAAAGCAGAGGTATATCTTGGCAGAAGACACATTGCAACATAACTTCATGCTCAGAAAAAATCATTCTTTGCCTCCAATGAGTCACAAAACACTTTTTCTTACAGCTAAATACAATTTCTTATTTGTACTATTGTCTGAGAAAAAAAAACTAAATAGGCATAGATCATAGACATTAGGGAATTAGATGGTGTGTAGGGAAATACAGTGGTTTGCAAAATTATTCATACCCCTTTGAACTGTTCCTCATTTTCCAGCCAAAAACCTTAATTGAAATTTTATTGATTTTTATGTGATAAACAACACAAAGTATTTGTGAAGTCTAAAGAAAATGATATTGGCGTGCAATAAAGATTCAGCCCTTTGTACTGTGATACTGCTACATAAAATCTAGTGTGAGCAATTGCCTTTAAAGCCACCTAATTATTAAATAGATAATCTGTATATAATTTATTCTTAGAATAATTACTGATGTATTGTTGAAGTCTCAATTTTGTTAGAAAATATTAGTGAACAAACACATCAGGAAAACAAGGAACAACAGACAACAGCTAAAGGATAAAGTTATGGCAAAGTGTATCGCAGGGTTAGAAATTTTTAAAAAAAAGCCCAAGTTCTGAACATTTCACGAAGCCTTGTTTAAATTCAGGCATCCTCAAACTGCGGCCCCTCCAGCTGTTGGGAAACTACAACTCCCATCATGCATTTATATCATCTGTAACAGTGGGCATGATGGGAGTTGTAGTTTCCCAACAGCTGGGGGGCCGCAGTTTGAGGATGCCTGGTTTAATTGAAGGAGTACGGCACAACCTCTAACTGACCAAGACATGGTGGTCCCCTAAACTGACAGCCCAGACAAGGAAATCACTATTTAGAGGAGCATTCAAGAGTTCCAGGGTCACTCTTGGGGGAGCTACAGAGATCCACAGCAAAAAGTGGAGAATCTGTAAACAGGACAACATTAGTTTGTGTACTTCACAAATCTGGCCTTTATGGAAGAGGACCCAAAAAAAAACATTTTTTTTGAAAGCAAGTCATAAGTAGTCCTACTTGCAATTGCAGAAAGCAAAGTAGGAACACAGCAACATTGGAAGAAGTGCTCTGCTCAGATGAGACCTAAAAAGCCAAACGCAATGTGTGGAGTAAAGACAACACTGCACATCACTCTGTACACACCATCCCACCATGAGGGATGATGGGGTGGTACATCATGTTGTGGGATGCTTTGCTTTAGAGGGACCGGATGCTGTTCAGATTTTATGGGGAATGGATGGAGCTAAATAGGGGCAATCCTGGATGAAAACACCCGTTAGAGACTACAAAAGACTTGATAATGGGGCGTAGGTTCACTTTCCAGCATGACAACAACCCTAAACATTCAGTCAAGGCTCCAATGGAATGGTTTAAATCAAACAATATTCATGTGTTAAAATGGCCCAGTCGACTTCCGGTTCCGGCGTCGGCGCATGAAGACGGGGTGAGGATCGGCTCCCCGCGCCCCCGGGCAAATACCACCACTACTGTTTTAAAGCAGCCTGACCGGGGCCGAACACCGAGGGAACTCTCCCCCCCCGTACCGAGCATTTCCCCACTCCCCAACCCCCGAGCCCCCCGGGACTTTCCCCGCGTCACTGGACCCTCGGGACACGAGAAGCACGCAGGGGAGCCGGCCCCCTGCTTCCCTGCAGCGACGGCGAAGGTAAAAGGCCGCCACAACAGCAGAGGGAGCACTAAAACCGGGACTGCCGGGTAAGGGCCTACTCCCCGCCCCTGTACACCCTTACCGGACTGCCCGCAACGCCTGCACCAGCACTGGGGGCCCCCCCTCTTTGCATATCTCCTGCTGGAAATTAGAGACTGTCTCAGAGGGGCTGGGGAGCACACACCTGTCATATTTAAAGGGACACTGACCCCAATTTTGACGGCATCTAATAGTGAAAAGGCCACACCTCGATTGCACGGGGATAAGTCTGGCGCCCAGGGGGGACTAACCCCCCCCATTTTCCTGGCACACCCTCTCCCTGATGGAGAAGAATTTACTCCGTACGCCCAAAAAAACCGGACTACAGGGGAAAACAGCCGCAAGTTCACCAAAAAAGGCTGCCGCCGGCCCCCGCGTGCCAGCCAGGAAAATAAGGAAGCCACAGCATCCCAGCACCAAGGGGGAGGAGCAAACCAGGATTTTTCCCCTAGAACCTTGCCCTCGGATCCCGGGGCTCGCTTAACCCACCCTGCAATATGCCGTTTGATTATAAAGTCCCGGGCTAAAAAAGGGGGCAAACAAATAAAACCAGATCTGCAAGGGGCCTTGAATCCACCGTCCGGGGCCTCTCTTCTAAAGCTGCAGCAGGATGTTCAAGCTCACTCTGCCAGACTCGAAGAATTGAGAACAGAGTGAATAAACCTTTAGACTGACAACACACTCGAACGTCCGTCTAAACCCCGCCAAGGCACACTGTGCAACAAGAACCATCGAAGACCTTGAAATCGCTCCGGCAGTAACCTGAGGCTAGTGGTCTCCCGAATCTTTCAAACAGCGCGACCTAAAACCCCCCCTCCCGGGAAAAGACTGCCCCTGCCCCCCCGGGACACCATGCTGCCGTATTGAGAGAAAACCCCGATACCCCGGGAGGGAAAACAGCCCCAACATCTAAGCCAAAACAACGCAGAAAAAAGCCCCTGTAATAATAAGGTTTCCGGACTTTAATGAAAGGCTGAAATCCAGGGCGATCGCAGGCCAAAAGCCACTACTACTCCAGGGACATAAAGGCTGCAAATTTGAAGACTTCTCTGCAAAAGTTCCCAGAGACCGCCCTTCACAAACTCTGTAGGCACTTTTTTCAACAAAAATCCGTTCCCCAGATTCGGTACCCGCCACCCTAAAGGTGCTGGATCCTGAGGGGCCCGCCCCGGTTCTTCAAACGGCAGTGGAAAGGGGAAAAAGATCTGCCCCCTTTTAAAGCTCCAAGGAAACCCTCTCCAAAACCCCACTCGACCACCACGATCACCTGAGACACGCAGCTGACCCCCTTGAGGCCCCAGAGGGAAAAAACAGAAAGGACCCTCGGGGGCTCGCTCACATCTCTGCACCACCTCCATTTTTCCCCCAAAAAAAGCCGTCAGCCGAACGGGACCCCCGACGGACTCTACCCCGATTGGGGGAGATTGGTCACCCCCGGCGGGGATCATTTTTCGGGGGAGGGGGAGGGTGGACTGTAGGACACCTTTTGGATCATTTCCCCTTTGTGGAAGGCGAGAGTTGTCATGGGGGGCCCCCCCTTCTAGACGGTTTGAGACAATTCTTTCATCCCATATTTGATCATAGGCCAACCTAAATTAAAAAATTTTTAAATTTTTTCTCCTAAATTCCCTTTTAAAATTTTTTTCAAAAAATAAAAAAAAACCCCCCCCAAAAAAAAATTCAAACCCCCCCCTAGGTTCACTTAATTTTTTAATTTTAAAAATTTTTACATCTTGTTATTTATTTATTTTTTTCAATTTTCCCCAAATTTTCACTCTATTTTATATCTTAAATTTATAAAAAAATATAAAATTTTAAAAAATTTGGGGAAAAAATTTCCCCATTTTCCTTTTTATTTTTTATCAAAATCTTAAAAAAAAAAACCCTTTTTTCCCCAAATAAAGGATAATATTTAAATTAAAACCCCCCCCCCCAAATTTTCCGGGAAACAAAAAAAATTTATAAAAATAAAAAAATTAAAAAAACCCTTTTTCCCCCCCTGTTTAAAAAAAAAACCCCTTTTTATTCACAAAAAATTTTCCATTATTTAATAAAATAAAATTTTTTAAATTAATTTAAATCTTTTAAAAATTACCTAAAACATCTTTAATACTATGGGCCCAATGGTCAAACAAAATTTTTTTTTGGGAATTAGCGGAGAGGATTTGCAAAACCCACAAAACCGATGCCAAATTTATAAAAACAGAACCATTGTAACAGTCGAAGAAAAAGGGGTCCGGATCCCCCAAAAAAAACAAGGGCATTTTCCCCTCTCAAAGGGGGCTTTTGGGCCCCCTCATGGAACTCCGCTATCCCCCCCAGATTCTGGGGGAGCGAAAAACCCGAGAACGGAATTTTCCTTACATTCCCCGTTTTAAAACCACATGGTCAGGCCCGGTCATCTTCTGGTTTTCTGACTCCCCCAACCCCGATCGAAAATCAAAAAAATTTTTTAAAATGGGCCCCCTCTGATCACTCCCCAATCCAGAATTTGATGGAATTTTTTTCCAAGGGGTACGATTTTATCTGGAGTTTCCTCTTTCTCGCAAAAAAGGGTTTTCTTTCGCTGAGATGGTTAGGGTTTGGTGATACCTACTTCGGACACCTGACTCACCCGGGGGGGACCCCTCACTATATTTGGGGTACCCCCCAAGGCCCCCCTACTTAAGGTAGGGTCATAGCCTATACCTCGCTATAAACCAAACTGAAAGGCCTACCCGACTCCTCAAAAAAATTAGGGGGACCTATAAGACCATCGGGAGATAGCTCAATAACCCAAAACGGAATGGGAACAGCCAAAAGGGGGTTTGACCTCTGGGGGGAAAAATCGCACAAGGAATTTACATAGGGCCCCACTCACTCCACCCCCAATACGAAACAAACCGGGAAACTTTTTCCCCGGGGG
Organism: Phyllomedusa bahiana; assembly: GCA_025379985.1. Taxonomy (NCBI): domain Eukaryota; kingdom Metazoa; phylum Chordata; class Amphibia; order Anura; family Hylidae; genus Phyllomedusa; species Phyllomedusa bahiana. The sequence continues at coordinate 5,471 of JAODAL010027413.1, forward strand.
TGCTAAGGACCCAAAAACCTGCCACATACAAGCCTCCCCAAAACCGGAAGGGACTATTACCTCTGATCCCCCGCAAAGATTAAGATACCTCAACAATTTTTTTCCACACGTACTCATCAAAGGTCAATTTCAAACAAGGATGGACCAGCGACCTCCCAAATCAAATTTCCCCCACCTTCAATCTCCAAGGGAGGAAAAGAATCGGACATAACTGAGGGAAGGTCAAGATGGCATTTCGCCATTTAAAAAACACAAGCCCCGGACCTATGGGGTTTTCTGGAGAGGTATACAAAATCCTAGCGACAAATCACCCCCAAACCCCACCGAAAAATTAAAACTCGAACTGCATAATAGACTATCCGCCCAGAATCAAAAAACGCATACTTTTAAAATTATCCCGAAAAAGGAAAGATCCCCTGCCTCCCCCCCCCTCATAAGGGGCCCATACCCCCAAAACATTGACCAAAAAATTTGTTAAATACTGGCTAAAACGCCTCGCCGGTTTTATCCGCAAATTGATTGGGCCCCCCCCAAAAGGTTTTTCATCAAGGGGAAAGCGGCGGTGGGAAAAAATCAGGGAAAATGCCCCTTTCAGTAATTTTGGAAAGGGGTCCGCACAAACCCCTGCCAGGAGAAGGCCTGTCCTGGTGGCCCTGGATGCGAAAAAAAGGGGTTTGATAACGCGAGGGGTTGGCTTTGGTTTTTCCTGGGTACCAGGGAAAATTTCAGGACGTTAGGTCTGTCCTCCGGCCTTTTTCGTTCCCAAAAGGCCCAAATTCATACTCCGGGTTTCCCCTTTTTCCCAAAAATCTCCCTCCAGAAAAGGACACACAGGGTGTCCCTTTCCCCCTTCTTTTTTTAATTTGCCTTTGAGCCCTTGGCACGGGTACTTTAAGGAATTCTGACCTCTTTCGGGATCCGGGTAAAACAAGGAGGTGAAGACCCCTTTGTTTGCAACACTCATACTATTCATTTTGCTCCCCACCCACTTTCCTTCTCCAGGCTGGATTTTTCTGCGATATTTTCGGGACGCTATCAGGGGATAAAGTAAACGGTCCAAAAGGTGAATTGGGTTTGAAATCGGCCCGAAGCATCACAGCCCCCCGTGGGCGAACAGGGATTAGACAACCAGGGTCAGGGAAAACATCACCACTTGGGGACAAGTGGGGCGAACTCCGGACTCGATTATAATTAAATATTCCCCCTCTTTTAAAAAAAACTCCCCAAAAACTGAAGCGTTTGGGCCCCACTCCACTGTCCCTTGCGGAGATGCCACGCCATAAAAGTCCTTCCCACAGCTGCTAACCCCCCCACAACCCACCCCCCCTCCAAACAAAACGGGCATCAACCACATTAAATCACTTCTCCAGATTAAAGGGCAGGGAAAAAAAAACCCATTGCCCATAAACTGAAACCCCATTAGGGGAGGTGGGCTGAATCTCCCAATGTTTTTGGGGTTTTTTAACCTGGCCCTCTGACCTCACATGCTGACGGATTGGGGGGAGTTCCCCTTCCGAATTTTGGGATTTAGAAAAGATTAATTTCCCCTTCACCCACAGCCCTTTCTCCATACCATACCCCAAGCTGCCCCCCTTTGATTAATTTTTCTCCATTGTTCCGGACACAAAATGGCTTTTGGAAAGAGTTGAGGAAAACGCTTTTGGGTTTTCCCTTTGCCCTTCCAAGGGCTGCCCATTTGGGACCACCCCATTTTTTCCCCTGGGTCAAGCAAACCCGAGTATAGGGGAAATGGGGGAGGCAGGTCCCGGGGAAAACGGGGCAGTTTTATGCAAGTGAAATTTTTTCGGAAGGCTAAAGGCCCCGGAGATGCTGAGAAGTTTTCCTTACCCAGCTCACACTTTTGGCTGCCTACCTTTCCATTTTGTTTTAAAGGGAGACTAAGAATCTCTTCCCCAAAGACCCCTCCCTAACGATTTTGACACTTTTGTCCCACCACAGGGAGACATATTTCTATCGAGGCTCTATTTGGGGTATAGAGGGTGGTGAAAAACGGGAGCTTCTCAACTTTTCCCCCTACTGGAGCCGCCGATTGGGGATGCCCCCGATCCCAATATGATCCCGAAGGGGGTGGTGACCATACGGAAAAAAAAACCCCCCCCTTGTGAACCCGGGGGGAAACTTTCTTCAAAATAATTCACAACCCATCTACCCTTCAATCTCCCCCCCCCAGAACTTCCCCATAATTGCACACTGCCCCCAATGCCCGCACAAAAAAAGGGCCCCATGGCACGCCGGGGAATGCACTTACAAATCCCCACTGGGGCAGTCCTTCTATATTCAGCTTTTTACTTTTGGGCACCCTTAAAAAAACCTATGGGAAATCCTGTCTTCACGCCCCAGCCCCCCGGGCACGGGGGGGAGAGGGTTCTGGGGAGTCAGCTCAAAATCCACCTTTCCCGGGGGAAAATTCACATTGCCCTTTTTTTCACGAAACAAAGCCCTGCATTTTTGGGTGAAGCCCACTCTCCCTCAATCTCCGGGGGCCCAAAAAAAGCAACTGGAGTTATCTTTTTAAACGACAGACGGAACAGAGAGGCTAAGGAGACCAACCCCAGGGGTTTTTCAACTTGGAGAACCTTCAAAGTCGCATTATTCCACAGGGGAAATAGAAAACCTATGCAAAGTTCAAATATATTTGGGATTTTAGGGAGGGGGAATCGGGGGGACGCTGGGGAACTTCAGGCGAGGGAAATTTGGCCTTGGGAAAGAAGTTTCCATTAAGGACCCCAACGGTCACGAGTATGAAAATAGGACGCGTTGTAGTTGTACTTTAGTATGTAGTTATTTTTTTCTAATTTAAATTTTTTTTTTATACTCTTGTAACTTGATGCTTTTTCTGTATGTATTATCTCCATATTCCAGGCACAGGCCCGGAGGTTATGCAAATACATGATATGATCATTATTACATGTCAGAGATATGTGTTCACTGTTTAAATGTTTGAAAATGCAATAAAAATTTATTTAAAAAAAAAAAAAAATGGCCCAGTCAGAGTTCAGACATAAATCCCATTGAGAATCTGTGGCAGGACTTTAAAATTGCTGTTCACAAATGTTCGCTGACCAATCTGACTGAGCTAGAGCTACTTTGTAATGAAGAATGGGCACAAATTCCATCCTCTAGATGTACAAAGCTGGTAGAGACATTCCCCAACAGACTGCAGCTATCAGTGCAGCTAAAGGTGGTCCTACAAAGTATTGACTCAGAGGGGCTGAATACATATGCACACTATACTTTTCCGTTTTTTAATTTGGAAAAGCACATCTCATTCTCTTTACCCCTCACAAATACTTGCTACTTTGTGTTGTCCTATCACATAAAACATCAATAAAATATATTTAAGTTTGTGGTTGTAGTTTTTGCAAACCACTGTGTATCTAAGAGTATACAGTAAGGATGTACCTAATGTATAAAAAGTTAAATGTAAAATTAATAATTTATTTTTAGAGTATACATTCCAATAATTCCAGACTATGTTGACAACAGTTTCATTTTCTTCAGGGGAACTTTGTTGCAAGTGCATATTTTACATTTTAATAACATATAACGTAGAATAGCATGTTATACACAGCTGAGTCCAATTATGCTTTCAACTTTGGCAATGCATATCTGATGAAGGCAGTCACGTGTGGGGAGTTGGCTTGGTGGGTATGTAAGCTGTGAGACACATATATTCCTCGTTGCTATCATGGGTACGATTTATCTGAGTTATAAAAAGGAGTGGTGTATTGACTTTCAGGCAAAGTGTGGAAACTTTTAAACTGTTTGCTTACTGCTGTTGTAAAAGTGTATCGTTAGTAGAAAAATGGCACCATTGCAAATAAACAAAGTGGAAACAGAGGAGCACCACCTGTGACTGATATAAATGTCGGCTACGAAGGTGCGCAAGGTCGGACCAACATGCTACAGTGGAACAGCTCACCAACAAAATGAACCAGAGGGCTACCAGATCCAGTTATGTGTCTAAAAGTTGCATTGGCAGAAAAGGTTTCTTCACAGCAGTATCAGAATTGGACCTGCTCTGATTGCCAAAATGTTGCCTTCTCTGATGCATCAAGTTCTCTGCTTCATTAAGCAAATGATTGTTGGCATGTTAGGCAAAAAACACATTGGAGAACAAACACCCTGCAACTAATGCTGAAGGAATGTAAGCTGGTGGTGGCAGCCTTCTGGTCTTGGGAATGCTTTTGTGGCATTATCTTGCTACTCATCTATGTGGAAGGCACTTTCAACTGGTTTGAATATGAATCCATCCTTGCAGATCATACAAGTTGTGGATGGGATCTTTCAGCAAGACAGTTAAATGTGTCAGATGGCTAGAAATGTCCGATATTGTTTAGAAAAGCATGACCAAGACTTCCAAATACTATCCTGACCCCCTAATTCCTTAGACTTGAAATCAACTGAGCATCCGTGGGACCATATTGATCATTATGTGTGCTCTATGGATCCTCCCCAACGCACCCTCCAGCTGCTGTGAGATGTACTTCAGTCAGCATGGCTCCAGATACCTGTGACGACCTACTAGGACTATATTAAGTCACTCCCAGCCCGTCCAGCTAGTGTCCTTGCGGTTACACTGGATATTACCTGCTGGTCATAATAATGTAAATGTTTATAATGTAATAATCTCCATTTCTCTACAAAAAACAAAAACAAACTAAAAAAGGAAAAACCATAGCATAACCAAAAGGCAAAGTGTAGGCAAATAGCTACCCAAGAATAAAGAGGGCACAGTTATTACAACCTTAGGGAGTGTTCACACGGCAAAGACCGAATACCGGTCAGATTTTCCGACCAGTATTTTGTCTTTTATTGGCATGTAGGGGGACGGCTTTTCTCCGTGGTTTGTGGATTCAAGCTGTTCCCCTTCGCACCCACATGCTCATGTTCTGCCCGAAAACCAGGCGAAGAATGAACATGTTCTACGTTTTTTGTAGCGCTGGCAGTGTCAAAAACCATCCAGCAGAAAATCCATGCAGTGGGGGCTGCGGAACGGATTTTCTATTAAAGTCTATGGAGGAGCATTACATGTTGGTTTTCAGACAGTTTCTAAAACCGTCTGAAAAACCAGCCAATAACCCTTGCTGTGGGGACAAGCCCTTAGTTTTGCCTACTATATGTTATTCATTTAAAAATGTTATTGGTATTTTGTGTGCTCTGTGGATCAATATTACCTTGAAGGTTTATGCTGCCAAATGTATAGTATCAATTTCTCCAAGGAAATGTATAAACAACTAACACTCAAGACTTCAATACAGGATAGTTTTCTCAAATAGATGGCATATTGAAGAACAGAAAAACTTATGTATCTCTCTCTATACATCAAAATCCAAGTGACAGAAGTGATTACAGCTTGTGAGTAATAATGCAGAGCTGACTGCCTCCAGGAGACATGGCATCACAGCTATTTTCCGTATTCTTTCACATACTTTAATAGATCTACTGAAAGGACCATCTTTCTTTCTGGAAGAGCAGTTATTAATCTCTGAGCAGTATATTTCCATATCGTTTTGGACACTAATTTTCTCACTATGGTATTAGAGAACACAGAATTTGTGTCAGATTTGATGCAGTGCAGCATGCCAGGATATGAAAAGCCATAATTACTGCTGCTTTCATTTGAATTGCTAACCAGACACTGACATTTTGAAATCTGACCAATTTCTTTGTGATCCAGAAATTAGCTGGAAAAATGTGTGCGTTGAATTAGAATTAAAATATTGAGACACTGAGGACATTAGGTAAATCATATTACCACAAAACAAGAAGGGCAACTTAATCAAACATTATCAGATATTGGCTCACCAGATGGATCAGATATTCAGTGGAATATGAAGTACAAAGTAGTTTTCAGGCCTAAACCATGTTCCTGGCAGAATTATGCAGCACAGTGTTCAGTTCCCTAAGTACACAGGCATTTACAATGCTGTTTTCATTGTTTTAGAAATGTCATTGATTCTCTCACCTGCTAGTAAGAAATATTTTGTGTCCTTTGATGGTGTCTCTTACGTGTTTCTGGCCTGACTTAAGCTGAAATAAGAGGAAGCATGAACGATAGTGCTAAGGGTAGATAAACCTCTTTAGATAAATATTCAGTGAATCAGTGCCCCATGGGGAAGAGGCTAATAGTTCCACTTTTTTATTTCTGCCACTTGTTAAATATATTTTAGATCATTCATTACTTTATTTGTCTGCCAACTTTAAGGGCCCGTCCCCATGGCAGGGTTTTCAGTCGGATTTACAAATGGTTTTCGGATTTGAAAGCCGTCTGTATACTGACTGTCAACCTTTTACATTAACTTAAATAGAAAATCCGTGCAGTAGTTCTCACTTCACGGATTTTCTGCTGGACGTTTTTTACACCGCTGCGTAACAATTAACTGTCAAGGGGGACGACTTGAATCCCCTTTACGTGCAAAAAAATTACAAAATACTGGTCGGATAATCCGACTGGTATTTTGTCATTGCTGTGTAAACGCACCCTTAGGCTATGTTCACACGGCAAAAATTGCAGGGCGTAATTACACCGGGACTTCTGGAGCTCGTGTTCATGCGGCGGATTTGGCCGCGGGTTTCAGCGCGGTTGCCGTGGCCAAAACCTCGTCCAAACCTCGCCTCAAACTCGCGTCTCCCAACGCGGTTTATCGACGCGGGTTTCGCCACGGTCGCGGTTGGGCCGTGGTTTTCGCCCATACAAATTAGTAGGCAGGACGAGACCCGCGCACCAACCGCACCGAAAAGCACGCCGAAACCCACGCCGTCACCGCATGGACACCGCGACGAAGACTCGCTGTCAAGAATTGGCTGGAGTCTTTTCAAACACGCATGGCAAGGCCGCGTCCCAAAGCCACGACCAAACCCACACCATGTGAATAGCAATGCGGTTTCCCATAGGAAACTATGTAATGAACTGGGTGTGTTTGGGGCGCGATTTGGCCGAGGTTTTGGCTGCGGCAACTGCGTTTAAACCCGCGGCCAAATCCGCCATGTCAACTAAGCCTAAGGCTTTTGCATACTATAAGTAATTCAATATCTTATAACCACTGATTGTGAATTAAATATTCTAAGATAAAATGTATGCTGAAATCTTGTCGTCCAAAGCTAAAAATAGTTATATGGCCTTCTACATAATTTATCCATCAGAATTTGCCATGACACTCACAATCCATGTCTTAATTTAGGTGACAACATAAGAGCTTCATCATGTAGTGTGATTTGCCATGGTCACCAAGGAATCCTACAGGTTACTTCCTGTCCCTTTTAGAAAACATATGACAATTCCCATACAGTCCTCTCTCTCTTCTGTATAAAAGAGCTCCTTGTCCCCTCAGAACTGTGGTAGTCACTGTGGTAATAACTCATCCAGCCACTTCCTGCTGTGAGAGGCTAGTGTAATTAGTGCAAATTGTATATGCAATATGGGGCTAAAAGCCAATTTAAAAAATCCCAATAAGTAGGTTATATTTGTCTGGTTCATAATGTCACCACAAACTCCAAAGTGTTGGGATCTTGAACAATGTCACCTACAACTTAATTTGAATGTCAGTATTGGACTGTATCTATTTTTGAGAATATTTTTTGTAACCTACAATTGAAAATCTTGCTTTATTTCAGGTACAGGTTTAGAAAGTATTCAAGAAAACTGGAAGCAGACCCTTGAGGATAGAGCAGTGGTGGCTGCAATACAGAATTGCTGGCTAACACAGTTATCCAGTGTTGAAGCAAATGCCCTAAGGTCATTTATTGGTACAGAGTGGCCAAATATAAATGACTCATACAATACTGCTACATTTAATAACGAAGCAGGTAAATTGGTCAAAGAACCTTTCAACAGAGGATTATTTTTTTATTTTCATATGAATACATAATGAAATGGGTTACAACCATTTTAGTATTTTTCTAGATAGCATTAACTTCTGAAATATATTTGCCTCGTGTTTGTTTGTTTCATCATTGTGCTTAATAAAACCAAACGTAACATGATAAATATAGAGACAACAAAACTCTTACCAGATACATTAATGGCATATAAAGTCAAAGTCTCATGGGTGTGGTTTCCACCTCTGGGACCTCTACCTATCTTGGGATCCAGGCAGATGTGTAGCTAAAGACTCTTGGGCCCGGGTGCAAAACTTCAGCTTGGGGCCCCCCTACTCCCAGACATAGTCTGTGGACTAATACTTTTCAACAGCAGGTTTCCTACTTGGCGTACCGGATGTCTGCAGTATATAGCACTGCAGAAAATTACTTTTTATTAAAAAGAACAATCCAATACAGTAAAATTAAAGTTATTTAGCCAAACCATCTGTTCCCTCTTGCCCCTCCCCCTCAAAAAGAAAGTTGTTGGTGAACAGGAAAAAAAATGCAATTGTGCCTTCTGTTTTATGGGTTTAGTTTTTTTTAGAATTTATGCTGAACAGTTTAATTGACATGTTAGGTATATTCTGTGGGTGTCAGTACAAGGGCCACATTATCACCACTATATAGCGACTAATACCATCATAATATTACTGACCAAGACCAATAATACCAATAACAACAATACACAAAGACCAAATAATACCTCACATATCACTACCATATCACTAATACCACAAACTGTTACTGACCAAAGCAATATACCAAGGCTAATAATTCCAATAACAACGATATACAAGGACCAAATATCACAACTACCTCATGACCACGTATCACCACCATAAACGGTTTGAATAATACCATTGTATTGTAACTGAATATAAATTATTACACTATGACCACTATTGCCACCATACAGTGACCATATAGTGGTAAATAGCAGTTGTACACAGGCACTGCAGCTGTATAAGTGATTACTGGGCAGTTACATTTAGGGACTCACAGGTGATGTCTTATCTGATGAGTCGTTCTCTTTCCCTTTTCTTTCTCCATTCGGTCCAGACCGCCATGATGTCTTCTCCTGGCCATGAATCCCTGCAGAGCTTACGACACAAACATGTTACACTCCAAACAGTGAAAGTGCCCCCCCTTAGATTATTAGGCCCATATTTGTGCCAGCAGTAGGTAGGAATACACTCCATATAGTAGACAGCCGCACCAAATAAGAGAGGTGAATAGGAAAACACTTATTTTAGGTAGGTTAGATCTTCTTTTAAGTAGGCAAACTCTTCCTATTAAGTAGGTAAAGTCAGTATAGGGCACCTTCTTTTAGGTATGTAAGTAGATAGAGCCCCCTCTTGTAGGTAGATAGATGACCCTTCTAGTAGGTAGGTAGATAGAGCCCATTATGGTAGGAAGGCAGGTAGATAGGGCCCCTTCTAGTAGGTAGGCAGGCAGGTAGATAGGGCCCCTTATAGTAGTTAGGCAGGTAGATATGTCCCTTCTAGTAGGTAGGCAGGTAGATAGGGCCCCTTATAGTAGGTAGGCAGGTAGATAGGGCTAGTTACAGCAGATAGGCAGGTATATAGGGCCAGTTACGGCAGGTAGGCAGGTATATAAGGCCAGTTATAGCAGGTAGATGGTATATAGGGCCAGTTATAGCAGGTCGGGTGGTATATAGGGCCAGTTATAGTAGGTAGGCAGGTATATATGGCCAGTTATAGGAGGTAGGGTGGTATATAGGGCCAGTTACAGCAGGTAGGGGGTATATAGGGCCAGTTACAGCAGGTAGGCAGGTATAGAGGGCCAGTTATAGCAGATTGCATGGTATATAGGGCTAGTTATAGCAGGTAGGGTGGTATATAGGGCCAGTTATAGCAGGCAGACAGATACATAGGGCCAGTTATGAAAGGTACCTGGGCCATTGCCACTGGCCTAGGGACCCCGAAAATATAGACGCTTGCGCATGACTCTTTATTCTGTTCTATCGGAGTTCTGAGTACAGCTAAACACAGCACTCTCCATTCTGAGCTGACACTTTTAGGAGCCTGTAACAAGATGAGGCAAGACCCGCATTTGTCAGATTTTGATGGTATATGCTAGCGATATGCCATCAAAGTCTATGGTGGGAACACCGTTTTAATCAATTAATGTTATGCTAATTAACTATAAAATTCAAAACCACAAACAGGTGAAGTGAATAAATTGGGTTGTCTCATGACAGTCAGTTTCTCAAAGGGAAACTGTCACCGAAAAATGCAGTTCAATCTGTGGGTATCAAGAGTATATTTATATGTAGTTCTGTATAAAAAAATCGTTTTAACTTGTGACTTACTAACCAAACTCAATGCTCTTATTGTGCTAAGGAGTCCAGTGGGTAGTCTCATGCAATGATTGACAACCTTACTTGTACTGTATGCTCACAACAATGCTTTACAGTAATTGATTAGAACCAACCACTTAACTCCTAAGTCCAAATTTAGCATATATTTAAAGGGGTTTTGCCAAGAAGTGAGTTTGTTACCTCTTATCTGCTCAGGAGAGAAGATTAACTCAGCATGCTGAGTCACAGGGGAGAGGGAGGTGGGGGGAGCAGAGAGCAAGGAAGCAGGGAGCGTCTGCAATGTTACTCAAATAATTACATTGCAACCAGTGGATTCTCTGTATACAAAAGACACAGGCTCATTCACTGCTTTTTCTCCCCAGTCCCTTGCAAGCTCCTTCCTGTTCCCTGTCATTAGATAAGAAGTGCAGATAACGCAAGCGCGGCCAGATCAACTCCTGTCAGTGTTCTGGTCGTGTCTAATGTAAACTGTCAGGAAACTAAGGGCATCTTAGTCAGGCTGTAGCTCTCAAAAGGCTTCACTTTTTGTAATCACATATATTTAGATAAGTGATTAAATACCCATTTTGGAGGATCCCACATCAACATTACATCATGGCAAAACCCCTTTAACTCCATACCGACAATGGATGCATTTTTATGTCCTGTTGTCAGTAAGTTCCTATGTAGCGGGCTTACACAGTATGTCTGCTACATAGGAGGTGGGCTCCGGCTGCTAATAACAGCTAACAGCATGGAATGGTGCTGGCTCCAATCACTGTTGTTTAAAGGGAACCTGTCACATAGGTTATGCTCCACTTGCTGAGGACAGCACAACCTAGTGTCAGACCTGCTGTTTCCAGCACTGTGTCCCTTATTATGAAATATGCTGTAGTTTTAGAGTATTTAATGCTCAAATTTTATTCATGAGCAGGTGTTCGACCTGCCCACCAAATGCTAGCCCCGCCCAGTCAAAAAGTCACATCTATCCCATAATGGAACCAATAAAAACTTTACCTCAGCCTGTAAAAAATGTGCCCTCACTCTATAGGTAGAAGAATCAAAAAGTTTTTGATTGTAGTAAATGGCGCTGCAGCAAAATTTTAAGAAATCTAAAATGTATTTTTACATTTATAAGTACTTAAACATCATGAAAATTCTACATATTTGGTATTGCTGGAATCGTATCAACCTGCAGAATACAGATAACTCCTTATAAACAATCCCGCATATGTCTATGTAGATGGAAAAATAAAAAGTTATGGCTCTTGAAACCCGGGGAGTTACAAAAAAAGGCAAAATATTATGATTGGCTGTCAGGAAGGGATTAAAATAGTAAAAGTAATACTGGATGTTTTCCTCAGTACTATACAGCAGTCTTTTCCTGCTCTGTAACATGATTCTGGCAGATGAGACTGTTTGTTTAACGTGATAGATTCTCTTTAAGTTGAAGTATTTAGAAATGGGAACATCTCTCCTTGGGCGAGGAGAGCACCAAATGGTGTGTACAGTTTGAATAGCCTTTTTGCCCTCTACTAAGCAATCTGCATATACACGGCATTAGGGGAAAAGGGAAAGCTGAGAATCCCAAGAAAACCCTCTATTGGATGTAAAAAATCCAATAGAGGGCGCCTGAGTTTCTCAGCTCCTTTCCCGTAATAAGCTGAAGTATTGAAAGCAGGAAAAATGGGCAAGCATTAGCTACTGAGCAACTTTGACAAGGAAATCACTGAAAACTCAGAATTAAACAGCCAGAGTTTGGACCATGAAAAAAATCACTGAAGCTTAAACACAAACTCCCAAAATCTAAAATTTAACTTTTAATAAATTTCCCATGAAAAAAGAGATATACACATAAAACACATAAGCAGCAAAATCACCGCCTACTAATGTGCAAATGAAGACTGTCGATCCAATTGACCCTAATGTACCCCATACTAGGCCCTCTTCTAAACCATGTTAGGCGGAGTAGTCGTCCCGAAAAGGTCGGCCCCACCTCTATGCGCTTACCCTACTAGATCCCTATTTTAAAATTTCAAATAACCAGAAGAATGTTTCACATATCAGGGGTATATATCCCCGAGGACATACATTAAGGGTCCAAATCTTCAATAAACCTGTCTTCTATCACAAATAACGTGAAAAAGATTATGCACAACAATCAAATTTTCAGAAATTGAATGAACCACCAAATTTTTCAATTTTTTAAATTTACCCCTCATTGGGGTTCTATTCCTTGATTTTTTAAAAGAAAGGGATAAAAAAACCGAAGTAACACCCCATAAAAACAATTTCCAATACACCTAATGTAGATTCTTTTCCTCCAAATTTCCCACTTTCCGACGCTTTTCTCCCTGACCGGTAGTTAGGGTCATCAGGGGAACCAGAGTCAGTCAAAATGGGCTGATGATGCACCCTATGAACCTGCTTGTATGCCGATAGTGGACGCACAACTGATTTCCCCCTTTACCTTATATCACATAGGGGTAGGGATCCGGCTAATCACGTGGTTTTCAGCGTCCTCTCGATCCGGGCGCATGCGCGGGGGGGGTATGTTGTCAAGGAATGCACGCCCTTCCGTTCAGCGCTGTTCAACGCCCCTTCCCTTTCCCGACGGAACTTCGCCTGCCTCTCTTTTCTAGGACCCAAAGGGCCCGGAGAACACCGTCCCTTGGGGTCATACACATCTCATCTTATTCCCAATGTTGGGCCCGGGAACGAGCGCCCATATTACTATGACTGTGGACCAACTACCTTGGGCTTGCCTGGCAGGCTACCTAAAAACTATACAATATTAGTATAATATAGCATATTTTCTTTTTCAAGGCCCCAGACCCCTATAAAAAAAAAATTTGGGGACCCAAATTCCTTTGTATAATCAAGGACAAAAAATCCTTTACAAAAAGAGAACAAATCCCCCCCCCCCCCCCCACATTCCAGGGAAGGGTCCGTCAGTACAATACGTTTATAAAGCAAAATACATATCAGTATATTTTTAAAAAGATTAAAATGGGGTTGAGAACTTTCCCCCCAAAGTCGTACCCCACCCCGTATAATACATATTTTGAAACCCGGGGTGAGATAACAAATGAAAAACCAAAATAAAATTCTCATTCAGCCCTGGGTTTTTGAGGGACTTAAGTCATTAAACCATTCAGTCCCTTGCATAGAATTTATTGTCGATATTCCCTTTCCAGAGGTTTTTTTGTTATTTTTTCCCCATCAAGAAAGAAAATCCCTGTGGTATCCCCTCCAGTTCTTCCCGACATGCCTGGGTTTGGGGGTTTCTCTCCTATGCCTTATATCTCCTAGATGTTCTCCAACCGTACTTTTAATGGTCTTGAGGTTTACCACATACTGTTTTTGCAGCTACAATTGTACAGATACACTCCCCCTTTGTGCCCAAACAATTCATAAAGTCTCTAATTTCAAAAATTTTCCCTTACACTACTTGTGAACCATCTGGTTTGATCAAAAATTTTTCAAAAAATACAATTTCCCCCCTTTATACACCCTAGGGGCTTACGACCCAGCCATTTCCCTTTTGGTCAAAAGGGAATAGTGCTATGAACCTCTGCCCCAAGGGACCTTCCTTTCCTGTATGTCATTGGGGGTCAAAGGGGATAAACAGTCTCCAAAATTCTGGATCCGTCCTTGGGACCCCCCCAATGTCTTTTAAAAAATTTTAAAAACCCCTTTTTTTTATCATCAAATTGTCCTTATAATGGGGATTTTAGGTGATTTTTTCCCTTTTTTGGGGAGGTATTGGGATTTAATAAGGCATTTCGTCCCTCCAAGGGCGTTTTAAATGCTGTCTTAGGGTTTGGGAAAGGGGGTATCCTTTCAAGAACCTGTCCCTAAATCACCTTTGTGTGAAAAATTCTTTATTCTTAAACATTTTTTCTCGAATCCTAGGTATTGGCCCTTAGGATTCCAAAACAGAAACTGTTAAAGAATAGAAGAATTTTACACAAAAAGAGGTGAATTTAGGGGACGGGTTCCCCTTAAAGAATACCCCTTGCCAACCCTACAGACAGCATTTAAGAACCCCTTGGGAGGGACAAAAATGCCTTATTAAAATCCGAATTCCTCCCAAAAAGGAAATAGTCACCCCCAAATTCCGCATTATGGTACATTTATGATAAAAAAGAAGAGGTTTTTAAAATTTTACGACACATTGGGGGGGTCCTAAGGACGGATCCAGAATTAGGAGACTTTTTATCCCTTAGACCCCAGTGACATACAGGAAAGAAGGTCCCTTGGACAGACTGGTCATAGCCACTTTTCCCTTTGACCCGAAGGAACCTGGTGGGTTAACCCTAGGGTGTATAATCGGGGAAAATTTTATTTTTTGTAAATTTTTTGATCAAACCAGATGGTTTACAAGTAGTGTAACAGAAAATCTTTTTAAATTAAGACTTTTTGAATTGTTGGACCAAGGGGGTAGTGTATCTGTACAATTTTAGCTGCAAAAAGCAGTATGTAGGTAAGACCTCAAAACCTTAAAAGTACGGATTGGGAACATCTAGGAATATAAGGCATAGGAGAGAAACCCCAATTCCCGGCATGCTGGGAAAACATGGAGGGGATACCACAGGGTATTGTTTTTATTTTGGAAAAAATAACAACAACCCCTGGAAAGGGAAAATGACAAAAAGTTCTATGCAAGGAGACGAATTTGATTGATTTTCTCACCCCGGCTTTCAAATATGTATTTTAAAGGGGGGTACTGATTGGGGCGGAAAGTTCTCAACCCCAATCTATATAATCTTTTTAAAATATATACTGATATTTGTTTTGTTATCAAAAGTATTTTTTGACGGACCCTTCCCTAGGATAAAAGGGGGGGGGGCGGGGGGGGGGATTTGTCTCTCTTTTTATATTTTTTGTCCTTGCTTATACCATGGAATAAAAGGGTCCGAATTTTGTATAAGGCCCCTAAAGGCCTTGAAAAAGAAAATATCTATATTATACTAAATATCCTGAAGTATTAGATAGCCTGCCAGGCAACCAAGGTATGTTTTGGTCACACAGTCCTAGTATATATGGAGCGCATTTCCGCCCCAAATTGGGATAAAATGAACTGTGTTTGACCCTAAGGGGACGGGGATTCTCCCGGGGGACCTTTGGATGCCTAGAAGAGAATGCGCAAGCGGAAGTTCCGCTCGGCAAAGGAAGGAGCGTTGAACAGTGATGAAAGGGAAGGGCGTGAAAGTTCCTTGGCAACATACCCAAAAACCCCCATGCCCACGGCATCGAAGAGGGGCCCGAACACCGTCATTAGCCGGTACCCCAACCCCCAGTGCAAAAAGGGAAGGGAAAGTCAGTATGTCTCCATATCGGCATATCAAGCAGCTTCATCACGGCTCATCATCAGCCCATTGGACGACTCTGGTTCCCCTGATAACCCTACATACCGGTCGGGGGGGAAAACCCTCAAAGGGGGAAATTTTTGGGAATTTTGAATCTACATTAAGGGCGTATTAATAATTGTTATATACGGGGTGTCTACTCGGTTTTTGAAAACCCTTTCTTTAAGAATCGAAGGAATAGAAACCCCCACGAGGTTGTAATAACAATTGTAAAATATTGTGTGTTTCTACTTCATTTTGAATATTTGATTTTTTTGTCATAATCTTTTTCACGTTATTTGTGATAGAAACAGGTTTATTTTTAAAATTTGAACCCCTTAATGTATGTCCTGGATATATACCCTGATATGTGACATTCTTCTGAGCTTATTTGAATTTTAAAATAGGGATCTAGAGGGTAAGCGCATAGAGGGGGCCCCACCCTATCGGGGAGACTACCCCCAACACTGGTTTTTGAAGAGGGGCCCCAGTATTGGTAACTAGGGTCAATTGGATTCCCTCTTCATTTTCAATTAGTAGCGGTGATTTTCTGCTTATGGTTTTTAGTGTTATCTCTTTTTTTATGGGAATTTATTAAAAGTTACATTTTAGATATAGAGTTTGTGTTTAAGCTTCAGTGATTTTTTTCAACTTTGACAAGGACCAAATTGTGGAGGACCTTAGTCCAATCCTTTGGTGTTGTTTTATCCCGTATAGTAAAAGAGAAAGACAGCACTTTTGGTCTTCAATTCAAGCATAAAAAGGACCTATTTTGATGAGTTTTCATTGGGTATTTTGAAATTCCAATCATTACATTGTGAATGTGTGACAAATCAAAATTTTAATTACATGAAAACATCAAATATTATATAGATATTAAGCATTACAAATATGTGTTGACACTTGTTTTGTATACAGAAAATTTCTAACTTAGCAACTATAAAATAAATAGTGATTTCCCCACTGATTTATGTGACTGCACAAGCTGCTCTCCCCTTGTGCGCTGTCCACACAGTGCCAATACAGATTCCCAATTGAAAACTCATGAAAGGCATTTTTGTTGCTAGGGATACACTGCACACTGCCCAACAACCACAGGTTTATTTTAATGCCATTGTCAGGGAACATACCCCTAGTAACCAGTCTTCTTCATATTGATTAAAGGAAAATGCATCACCTATTTATCTTTATTAATTATAATTAGATGCTGAAACATGTCTATATGGTTTTAATCTGCATGCATGTTTTGATTATAGATTTTTTTTTTTATTCTATTTTCTGTATATGCTTATAGGCATAGCAATATTGTCTGAGCTGCTGTTAACTCCTTATCGACATTTACATACCTGTACATCATAATGTCGGTAAGGAAATATTGGAATATGCTGATAAGGGCTCCATGCACGCCAGGTAGCAGATGATTATTACAATCAGGACCTGTTGTTAGCTGGTGGGACTGGAGATAGCTCTTTTACAGAGACAGCTTTTTAACCTTTTAGTTGCTGTTTTGATTGTGACTGTGGCATCTAAATGAATGAAGAACTGAATCTGTGGTTTGTACCTTTTCCTGATTGCCTCCCCCCTCCTGGCTATGAGATGGTGGTGTGGTGAGTGCTTGTAATTGCAGCCAGAGGCCTTATGGAAGCTTTAAATGCTGCCATGTTACTATTCCTCTTACATCCTGCCATACTGCAGAACAGTGTGGAAGCGATCATGACCCCTATAAGTACAAGTCAAAAAACAAAAATGGGTTCAAAAGTGAAATAATAATACAATAAAAAAAAGTTCAGAGCACCCCCTCCTTTTGCCATTTTACAAATCAAAAAATATAAAAATAAGAAGGGTAACATAATTTGTAGACCATAGAAGAAGAAAAATATTTTGGGTATTTTCATGATAAAGTTGCATGTATCCAAAAAGGGTACCAATAAAAACTTAATTTTAGCCTACTAAATTATGAGCCCTCAGTCAGGTCTATAGATTGAAAGAAAAAGTTAATGTGTGAATAACCAGTGACATTGCAGTGCAAATTTAAAAAATAGAAAATGTTTTATTATGTACTAAAACATCCCGAAAACTCAAAAAATGTGGTACCACTGACATCGTAGAGACTTGCAAAATACAGATAATATGTAATTTATACCGAACAGTAAACCCCATAAAAATGAAACATACACAAAAAGCTTGAAATTTTGTTTTTTTCACAAAAAACCCACAAATAATTTCTTGGGTTTTCCCAGTACAATATGTTTGATGGTTAATGCTACAATTAAAAAGTGCATCTTTTCCCATAAAAAACAGGCCTTCGTAGGTCTGTGTAGATGGAAATATAAAGTTACTGCTCTTGGAAGGCAGGGAGGGAAAAACAAATGCACCACTAAGAGAATTGCTGCAACATTGAGGGGTTAAAGAGGTAATCCCATATCAGACACTTATGGTATATTGACAAAACATGCCATAAGTGTCTAATAGATGTGGGAACCACCTCTGAGAACCACATCTATGTCAAGAACAGAGGTCTCTTTACCCCTATCTTCACTTGTACTGCAGACACCTGTCCTTGAGACAAGAGCAGCTCCCTATCAACCATTTATAGCCAATATGCCAATATGCAATAAATATCTTAACTGCATTAGGAGATGTGTTTTACAACTGCCACAAGGTAATAGAACCTGAAATCTGGAAATAACTGGGGATTACTATGCAGAGAAGTGAAGGAGGTTAGCTGTGTCAACTGTTATCAATGGGAGATCCTTAGTTATCTGCCTTCATTTTTCCAATAGAGGTGTTACCTTTCATTGTGATCCTACCAATGATAATGAGAAGACTGCCGAGAAGTGATCCCTACAGAACAGGCACTGACCATCCATTATTAAATTTAGTGGCTGAATGAAAACTGCAAAGTTTTCATGATTTTTTTCTGAATATTAACATAAAAACTTTATTTAAACAGTAGTCCATTTAAGAAGTTTTCTGGTTTTTTTTTAATTCTGTATATGGGAGTTCTGAGATGAGAGACTTGGGGCCACATGTATGAACCTGTTTAGGTCTAAAACTCACATTTTTGCCCATAGGTTTCATACATGTGGCCCTTGGGGTTCCTTATTCATTAGAGTGTCTGCCAAAAGCATCTTTGCTTCTAGAGCCCCATGTTGTCTTTAGCGAATAAACTTGTTTTTTTTCTTTTTTTGCATTTTCTCTCAATGGACTTAAAGTGGTTACAATAAGACATATTTTTTTCAAAGTCTACTAATATGAAGAGAATGCATACAATAGAAATGCAGCCTTCTCCCAAACATTGTAAATTTGTCATGTGCTTCTCGTAGCAGCATTTAATTAACCATGTAATGCAACTTATTCTTCACTTCCCAAATATGTATGTTTTGTTGTGGAAAAACTTTTGTGGTACGCATTTAAGCTTGTTTTTACAAATTTGTTAAAAGCTGTTCTATATTTTAACGCCATATGGCTTTTCATAACTGTAACAATTAATATACTTACAGTAGATGCACATATAAAAAAGCAGGGGCTCTTTTCTGTAAATTAGCTCTTTTTACTGTATGGCAATATAAACTATTTTCTACTACTAAATCTGTTATCTCTTTGGCTCCAGATGGTCTGATCCCTGCAGTCATTGCAGGAAAATATGGTCCTGGACAGCAGGTTCCCTCATCTGAATGTACAGAAAAAACCAGCGTCCCGAGTGCCATAATAAAAGCTGCAGAAAAATGTCATATTTTTCCCAGTAACACATTTGTATCCAAAGTTTCCCATCTGGTTCAGCTGGCACCAAAATACCAAACAGTAAGTACAGATGTAGCTCATAATGACTAATTTGAATGCATCATCAAAGTTATTGGAACAATTGTGCTTGCTGTAGGCTACATATCCATGAAGTACAGATGCCTGGTATGCCATGGACATTTCCAGCAGACATGTTACAGCCATCCCTGAGCTAGCAAAGCCTTATAAACAGTGGTGAATGAAGCGACAGTGACAAAAGCTCCAGTTACATCTCCTCTTTGATAACTTGTAATATATAACACCTTTGATCTTAAATTCGATGCCAATACACATTGTATATTCTCGAGCCAAGACATTTAATTAATTAGCGTTTCAGTTACATTGTCAGTTTATTATAACACTACAGATGCTTTAATGCCTATTGCAGCAAAGTGTTAATGGTATCACCTAGTTTATACAGTATTACAGATGCATGAGATGAATGCTAAGGAATAGACAATATAGCTCATCATTCTGTTTCCTTTTTTGCCCAGATGGCAGTGACAGGGCCCGCTGGCTGTGGGAAGACTACATGTATCAAAGTATTCATGGAAACACTGTCTATGCAAGGGAAGATTGTCAAGACAGATACTGTTTACAGCAAAGCTCTTCAGCCTGGCCACTTACTGGGGTTTCTAGGTAAAAGCACTGGGTAAGTATCTAGAATGGGGTACATAACCATTCAGAATTATTGCACTATTGGCAATGGAATTGAGCAGACCGGGTAAATAATTCATTATATTTCCCATCAAATATTTTATGTACAAAATATACCCTCTGTGAGGTTGTATAATTTTTAACATGGCAAGTAATTTCTGTTCATTACAGACCGATGAATTTCTGTACATTAATAATCGTTTTAGGACAGATGTTCAAAAACACGTTTTCTGTCTCCATTACAAGCAACTATTAGAATACCTTAAAGTGAACCTGTCAGATGCTTTATGCCACCCTATCTGAGAGCAAGTGGTGACAATCAGAACTCTGTAATACTTAGGTTTATTTGATTTGGAGCAGGATTTCTGAGTAAAAAGAGAAGGAAAATCTGATAGGATTCCTTAAAGGGGTTGTCTCGCTACAAGGATTGCTTTTTATGTTAAAGATCTTACAAAAACAAGTCACTTTGTAATATGTATCCATTAATAGTGTCCTACCTATTCTGAGACATCCCCTCTTGTATGGGCTGCATCAGCTTCTCAGGTCACTATAGCTACAGACCTGTTTGATCTCTCCTGATAGGCTGCCAGCACTGGTTGCTATAGCTACAGATCTGGCTTCTGCTGCAGCCTTGTAGAATCCTGTAAACACGCCCCTGAATTCAAAATGAAACCAAGAAAACAGGACTGAGGTAAGATGAATCAATGTAGTGAGACAACACCTTTAAGAGACCGTGTAAGTCCTGCTAACTCAGTTTACATACAGTGATTAACAGTTTTTCCTGTATCAGTGTGTTTACAGACCAAACTTTCAATCTCTGTATAAAGGCAGGGTCCGTTCTAAGATTTTCTTTTCTGTTTGTTTAAAAATTCTGCTCCAAATCACCTATATATCAAAGAGCTCAGCTTCTCACCCTCTATTATTAGTCCAGTCACTAATAGCAGACCATCATATAATATTAAAACTTGTAAACATTTATTTTTTCTTTTTTAAAATCAATATATACAGTAGATTCCCCAAAAATATAGCATACTTGCAGTACAGCAGTACTTAGTAAGTCCAGCAATATTTCTCCATGCTGGGTTCTTGCCAAAGCAAAATATGTCCGTATCCAAAAGAATAGGAGGAGAGAGAAGTCCGACAGAGAGTTGTCCGCACACATGTTTCGGAGATGGGTGTCTTCGCCGGACGACAGGCTGATGACTGACAAATGAAGCCTCTTTCCTCTGAAAGTATTTAGATGCTGCAGTGGCTGTTGCATCACTATGCACAAGATGCCTGTGCCATCGTATTCTGACCACCATAAAAAGGCATATGGGCATGCACGTAGGGATTAAATGAGTGTGCTAGCACAGAGTTTTTGTGACATAAGAATGGATTTCCCTACACTAGGTTTTCTAGCCGATCAGCTTAGGCAAATCAATGTGCAAGTCTCACAGCTCCGGACGGAGGGCCATGTAGGTGACTACTCAACACCAACTATTCTTATTGTATAATTTATGGTTTTTAATGTTTTTTTCATGACATGCAATAAATGGTCTCAGCATAACTGCCAATGGAAATGACTAAAGCTGGGTTTACACTTCATTGTTCATTACATCAGAAGTATCTGTCACGGCACCCCTCTTCATGGTATTCCTCGATGGAGCTGTGGCTGGCTCACAGTCATCAACAGAACAATCCTAGTCCTATTTGCACTACATTTCCTCTATTTACCAGCAATATATGCTTTTTGTGCAGGCTACAAAAGTGTGGCAGTCATTGATAGATATCAGCTCATGAACGTTTAACAAATAGTGCGAACGTAGTTCAAATATTCTATTGAGGTCTATAGGCTGGCTGTGGATCTGTTACTGTATCAGTCAAGGTACTTTTCTACACAGTATTCCGATGGATACCTCTGACATAGTTAATAATAAAATATGAACCCATCTAACTCTTGACTTTTAGGATAAAATATCACATTGATGATACAGAACCAAATGTTACTTGGTTGCACAAATCATCTGTCATGACAGAGTTAAAGAGGTTTTCTCACTATGCTGTTTCACAGAGGTTTAGCAGTTTTGCACTGACTCTTTCTCCTCAGGCTATGGGTCGCTCAAAAGCAATGATTTAGCATATTCAATTTCTATTGAGCCTTTATTCTGACAGTGCAGGAAATCGTTATCTCTAACAATAATATTGATAAAGCCATGCTTTTCAGCCCTCACAGCACATGTACCTTTTGATTAGTGAAGCTAATCTTGTTAGATATAATTATTTTGCTTCCATCTCAGTATGTCAGTGGGATGACGTCACTCCTGCTCTCAGCTAATCAGATAACAGACATCTTTCTGGTATGCAGGTAACCATATAATAACAGGTGGCAATTAAAGTCCTGATACACTGCTATGGTAGCATTGCCTGCACAAGTGAGTATCACCTCTCTCCTGTATTCAAATTGACTGTGGCAAGATATTTGCAGGAGGGCGTGATTATAAGTATAAAACGATCATTTATTATAGTTTATTTAAAAACATATAACATCTCATGTGCACACCAAACGTGCTACTTGCATGAATATCGTAGAAAGACCATAGCCAGTCAGAGTCCCACATCCATGGATACTGCGTGTACTGCTCCAGAGGTCTCCATGTTCAAAGAGCCAGCGTAGTGGAGCGAGTGTACAGACAGGCGGGATCCGAGGTGAGCGTGCGACGTTTCGGGAAGACTCCTCCCCTTTCTCAAGCACGAGTCTAGCTCCACTATGCTGGCTCTTTGAACATGGAGACAGACCTCTGGAGCAGTACACGCAATATCCATGGATGTGGGACTCTGACTGGCTATGGTCTTTCTACGATATTCATGCAAGTAGCACGTTTGGTGTGCACATTTAAAGAAACTATAATAAATGATCGTTTTATACTAATAATCACGCACTCCTGCAAATATCTTGCCACAGTCAATGCAGGTAGCCATAGAAACCTGTGTGCACTTCAGAACACATAAAAACATGACTAAAGTAAAATCTATTGACAAATTTAGTTAAAAAGTCTTCATTTAACTGTCCCTTTATGCTGAAAGCTGATCTTTGCATTGAGAATACCCCTTAAAAGGGTTTTCTCACTACATTGATTTGTCCTGTTTTCTTGGTTTCATTTTGAATTCAGGAGCATTTTACTGCCTTCTACTAGGCTACAGTAGAAGCCAGGTCTGTAGCTATAGCAACCAGTGCTGGCAGCCTATAAGGATAGATCGCACAGGTCTGTAGCTATAGCGACCTGAGGAGCTGATGCAGCCCATACAAGAGGGGATATCTCAGAATAGGTAGGACACTGTTAATGGACACATATTGCAAAGTGACTTGTTTTTGCAAGATCTTTAACATAAAGAACAATCCTTGTAGTGAGACAACCCCTGTAAATATATGTCATTGTTTGTGAAAATCGGGCAATTTGTGTTGTAGCAATGCAATTGAGTGTCCCTGTCCATGGTGCTAGCCTCATTATTGACTAAGCACACTTGACAGAAATATTGAACCTTGGTTATGAATTTAGTAGGATATTAGTGGAATCTTATGGTTGTATAAGATCTGAGGTTACTTTTGCTTAACTATAACTCAGAGATGTGATTATAAGAGAACAGTTACAGAAGGTGCAAATTTTAGAAACATTTGAAAAGACAGATTTCATTTAAAGGCATTGTAACTCTGGTGTACTGGCCTAATCTGTGTACTACACAAGTGCAGGATGCCACTGGGACTGGCTTGTAATGACACTTACCGTGGGCTATCAAATAAGCCATGACTCATTGACTCCTCTGGAGACTAGGACCACCCACATGACACTTCTCAGAGAGTTTACATACAATAATGCTAAAATAGAAACCTTTGATTGGGGCATGTTTAGAAAGCTGTTCCCTAGTGATATAATGATATGGTGGTGGTTTAGGGACCTAAAATATAGAGACAGGTTCTAATTAAAAAAATCACAGATCTGTCTAATAATTACTCCAATGTGTAAATGGCACTAAAATAAATAAACATCTTCATTCTGTGGGGAAAACTAGAAGTCACGCTTGCTGCAGAATAAATAAGGATACTGTTAAAATAATAAAACTGTTAAACATAACTATCACAATTCTTTATTTTTCAGATGGAATGATGGGCTGTTACCGCAATTGCTGAGAACATACTGTAAACCTTGTACAGTGACTGATAATAAGCAAATGAACATACTGCACTTGGATGGAGAGGTGAAAATAACACCTAACATGTCATGTTGCTGATGTCGTTTTACTACTAATAGGTGATAATAAAGTGTGTACTTGAATGAGGTGTTAGGCTGGTATATCATGTTCTCAGGAAACTACCAGCGTAATATAACTCATGTCATATTTACAGTTAATTATTTTGGCTGTTTTAGCTCTACACGACTCTGTTGGGTAGTATATCACTAAAATTTGCATTGATATGTGTATAAAAGAAGTGTTAGTACCTTAGAGCAGAAAAGCAACACCGAAAACACATTCTGTAAACTAGCAACAAAACAGATTGTACAATGTTATTTGTTTGGGTTTGAAAATACAAATGATATAGAAGAAAGGCTAAAAAAAAATTTCACAGGATTATATAGAATTGTGCCTTCTTCCAAAAACAGTGTTACTCTTGTCCACAGGCATTCCACCTCAGCTTTATTCATGTCAGTAAAGCTGAGCTGCAGTAGTTGACATAACCCATGCTTAGCTGCAGATTTGTATGCAGAAGAAAGCAACCATATTTTGCTAATCCTTGACAACACCTTTAGGAATAAGAAACAGATAAAGGGGATGACTTCTACAGTTATATATGTGTTATACCTGCTACCATTATACAACCTCTTTAAGAAAAAATCTAAGAACAATCTTGTGAATTGATCTATTATATTATATTACTCCAGGTAAATGGGCCTGAAATGGAGATTATGCAGAATTTATTTGTTGGAGAAGGTAAGTCGCATGTTGTTTTAGCTCTACTCTATCTAATTTGTATGTGGTGGAAATAATAAGAGTTAAAAGTGGTCAATCCTACAAACCACTAGAGCTGGTGTTGGGTAAGTTGATTTTGATTGGTATATTATTTTAATCCTTTCCAGAGCACTCAATGGTTTTTAGATCTAAAAAAATTAATTTCTTAAAGGGGTTTGTTGCTGCATTCAGCTGTATTTGGAACTCCAATTGAAATAAATGGAGAGGGGCTGTGCTTGCACAGTCATTTCTCCATTCAGAATGGGAGTTTCAGGGGCTCGTTCTGGAGACAGGTGCAGGTCCCAAAGATGGTTACATTGATGGCATATCCTGTCAATATACCATCAACTTCTATGATAACCAAAAGAGAGTAAGAGCAACACAAAAGAATATAATAAAAAATGCTTTATTAAACATAAATATAAAATTGAACACACCAAAGGAAGTAATGACCAAAAAAGCAAAAATATGGAAACAAAAAATTACATAAACAAAAAAATACCACACCCAGACACCAGGAAAAACAAACAACACACACACAGGGGTCTAGTGTCATATGAAAAAATATATATTACTAATGAAAAAAATCCAAATAATGAAAACAACCAGAAAAAGGAAACCTCCTATAAGGTATAGCATGAATGAAAAAATGCAGAAATAAGTATTAATATAATAAAATAATACCATACCAGAGATGCAACCATTGGAAAAAAAAGAGAAATAAAGACAGCTAGACCCCTGTGCTGTACCGACGCGCGTTTCGCTGACGCTTTGTCAAAGGGAGTGGACAATAGGGGATCAGGCAGGGTATAAATAGCAAAGACAAACAGGGTGCAGGTGGTACAGAAAGGAAACCGGAAATGAATGTGAAACGCATAATGCATTCCAAAGACAGGAAGTGGTTCACACATACCAATAAATAATACATATAGATACATAAATACAGCCATAAATACATATATAAATATAAAAATACAAAATACAAATGCATATGGGAACAAGTGTAAACAATCATACAAAATGAGTCAAAGTACATTGAGGGGAAGAACGGAATAACTCCAGCTAACACTGAATTGTTCCAGGCGTTTATAATATTAAAATATCCATAAAAGTATGTAAAAAGAATGCATCATTCAATACAGAGATGTCCTGCAGGAAACATATACCATGCAGTATAATATGTATAATAATAATTTATAATAATAATATTCTATGCACTGCCAGCATTAACTGAAGACAGTGTGAATAGACACTAAAAGTAACAGTAAAACAATTAAGGCTACTCTTATTTTCCCACAACTACATATTTTTATAGTATTCCTATTTGTTATGGCCAAGTCAGTCATAAATTATCAATCTTTATTGTGTTGGGATCTGGAAGTTTATCATAAAAAAAAGCCACCTGTCACAGTCCATGCCACGGTCCCCGCTCCAGACCGCGGACATGCCAATGTCTCACTTGTGGCCCCTGTCTCCTCTGCCAGCATTTACTCACCTGTCCTCTCTCCTGCTTTGGTCCTCGCTGCTGCGAGTGTCTTGCACTCACACATTCCCTCCAACTTGCCAAGATTTAAAGGTTCAATGACCCTTTGCCACTTGGGACTTAAAGAACTTCCTGTTTGTGCTCTGGGTCAGTTTGTTGATGTCTCTACGTTGATCCAAACTTGCTGTTGCTGTCTGGTTACCTGTATTTACTGACATCCTGATTCATGCGTTTACCTGTTCTGCTATTACCTTATGCTACAATTTACAGAAACTAAACAAAAAATCCTTAATCATAAAATATAACTTTTAATCCTAATCACTAAAAACTCTAACACTATTTAAATTTCAAAAACAAACGGGAAATAAATCTCTCCCAGGAGAAAATATATAGTCTGAAAAACTATATGTGATTCACTGGATTAGACTATAAAACTTAACTTTTAATAAATATACAAATAAAAGGAGTCAGATATACTCCAAAATACACACAGCCAAACAATTGAAGATACTATCCCTAGATACTGATCCTAAATGGGAAGCTACCTATTACAATTGTGGGGTGTTCGTCCCAATAAGGACGATCCCACCTGGAACCTAAGGGGAAATATATCCCTAATTAGACCCTATACACAGGAAAATAATATATCTTACTTAGATTACCTGTGCAATGAATACAGTAAAAAGATGATACAAAAAAACCCTAAATCCACCATAGAACGGATAAGGCTATCATATAGATCACCAAGCCCAACACGTTTCATACCCCAATATGTGGAGACTCATCAGGGGCAGAGACTAATAAGTGCTAGCCTTAAATACAAAACACCATATAATGTAGGGGCTGCAAGAGATAATAAAACGGTAGCCAAATAGTAAGTACGGTGCTTACCTATAAAGATATCCACTTATATTATGCGGCTAAACAAATAGTAAAAGTCTTCTGACTCACCAATTCCAATAAAGAGTCAAATCCAAATTAGATCATAGATCATTGCTTACTTACAGTAATGTGGAGAGCTATCCCAGGACATCATTATAGTATAAGGATTCGCCCTAGGGAAGTCTCAATACAGCAATACCGCATCAAGTGAGATCTATAACAAAATCAGCAATAAAGGCAATAAGCTCCAGTATACTGAATAAATAATAAAAAATGGGAGTAATGCACAGTACTTACATATACTAGTTGCTTGGACACCTACAGAGCCCCGGTTAGTTGAGCCAACTGTAGTAAGATGCGGAGTGCCGCATCATAGCGTGCGTCTCTATTCCCTCAGATCGATCGCCTCTGTTGTTCAGCGTCTGACGTCATACGGCGCATGCGCATTCTTAACTTGCGATCAGCCTATAGCCGGAGCGGAGATTCTCACTCCCTGACGTCAGGTAAACAGGGGGAGATCTACCAATACACCATAGTGCAGCTAATAAAAGCGCACCTGTGTAGGACCGGCCAGTCTCATCAACTAGAGAAGCGCTGTGCTATTCAATATATGTAGATAACACTGGAATTACGGCTCATCCATTTAGACATAGACTGACAGCAAAGTACTATGGAAGTGCTAGATAGATCAAATCAAAAAAGAAAAAAGAAAGAAAAAGAAGGAGAAAAATAAACGACCAAAAGCTTCTTAGCTTATATCAACATGTCTTAAAGGCTGCGAGGTAAAGAGGCACCGCAGTAAATAGAGAGAGAGAGAGTTAATTATGCAATAATGCATGAGATGTTAAGCTTTTCACATTATAAGGATATCATCACGGAAGATCAAAACAATCAAAGTATTTTGAGGAGGAATGCTTAATCAGATAAAACAGTTAAAGTTAAGTTGTTCATTGAGGCCATGTGGGGACACCGTATCCAGCCTAAAAATCCATTTAGCCTCCAACTGTAAGAGCCTTCTATCTATATCACCCCTACGTTTCGAAACTCGAAACAATTCCAGAGGTTCAAATCGTAAAGAAGCATCATTACCACCATGAGTTGTATTGAAATGTCTACCTAATGGGGTATCACGTTTGTTTCTGATGTCCCCAATGTGCTCAAGAATTTGTTGTCTCCAGGGTCTTATTGTTTTCCCAATGTACTCTAAGTTGCAGGAGCATGTATATTTATATATAATATGGGAAGAACTGCAGTTCACAAAGTCCCTAATGTCATACATACGACCCGTCCGATGACTACGTACGGTCTTGGTTTGTTTAATCCATTTGCATGCTTTGCAATGTCCGCATTTAAAGCATCCATTAGGCTGCCTACCCAGCCATGAGCTACCAGTTAATTTTGGGGCTAAATGGCTGTGTACCAATCTGTCACCCAGACTTCTTCCACGACTGTAGGTAACCTGAGGATGCGCAGGTAAGACATCAGTTAAGTCAGTGTCCATTTTCAAAATATCCCAATGTCTCTTAAGAACATCTCTTATAGATGAATTTGCTCTGTCAAAGGTGGCTATTAACCTGATTTGGGGATTCTCTGGCTCTCTAGCCCTTGGAGCCAGCAAATGGGAGCGGTCCTGGGAAAGGGCAAATTTATATGCCTGTTTGATGACCTTCCCAGGATATCCTCTGTCCCTGAATCTTACCTCCAAGTCCCTCGCTTTAGTATGGAACTCAGCAAGGCTTGAGCAATTCCGTCTGAGCCTAAGAAACTGGCCCTTCGGGATTCCTCTGCGTAGGGCCAATGGGTGACAGCTCCTCCAGCTTAGCAAGCTGTTTGTTGCGGTGGGCTTACGGTAGACTGTTGTAGAGAGCTCACCCGATTCCCCCCTCCTGATCTCCACATCAAGGAATGGTAAAGAATGATGGTTCAGTTCATGGGTGAATCTCAAGCCTATATCATTATGATTTAAGGCTGTCACCATATTTTCAAAGGACCCCTCCGGGCCCGTCCACAGCACGAATATATCGTCTATGTAACGGACCCAGAGGGTAGCCTCCGGTCCACAAATGACTCCTCCATCCCCAAAGACGACCGTTGCCTCCCACCAGCCCAGGAGCAAATTTGCGTACGTGGGCGCGCATGGGCTTCCCATGTCGGTGCCCCTGAGCTGGTGGAAGATCCTGCCGTCAAACAGGAAATAATTTTTCGTCAGCACAAATTCCAATAATCTGAGGATGAAATTGTTATGAGCCCTAAATTGAGCCCCCCTCATAGAGAGAAAGTACTCAACTGCCTTAAGGCCCATTTCGTGGGGTATGGATGAGTACAAGGCCTCTACATCAATGCTTGCCATAACAGTTTGATCATCAATCATGATTCCATCAATTTTTCCCAAAAGATCCATTGTATCCCTTATGTATGAGGGGAGTGCCACAACAAAGTCCCTTAGGCATTTTTCCAGATAAACGCCAATGTTTTGCGTTAAGCTATCAATACCGGAGACGATTGGGCGTCCCTTGAGTGGCGTTAATCCCTTGTGGACTTTTGCCAACGCATAGAACGTCGCAATCTGCGGTGATTTCGGAAGTAGAAAGTTGAATTCTCCTTCATCAATCAACCTCTCTCTCCTCGCGCTTTCCAGTATATTTTTTAGCTCTCTCTTGTACATTTCAGTAGGATCACGAGATAAAATCTCATAATTAGTTTGATCCTTCAAGATCATTTGGCACATATTGACGTAATCTGGTCTATCCATCAGGACCACATTACCACCTTTATCAGATGGTTTTATGATCAAACTATTGTCTCTCTCAAGGGCAAGCAAGGCCTGTGTTTGTAATGCACTCAAATTTGATATTCTCCGGTCTTGTGTAATTTCTGACAGATCTCTAAGTACCAGTTTTTTAAAAACATCAATACAGGAGATTTCTCCAATTGGAGGAGTACCAATCTGGGTGACAGATTGGTACACAGCCATTTAGCCCCAAAATTAACTGGTAGTTCATGGCTGGGTTGGCAGCCTAATGGATGCTTTAAATGCGGACATTGCAAAGCATGCAAATGGGTTAAACAAACCAAGACCGTACGTAGTCATCGGACGGGTCGTGTGTATGACATTAGGGACTTTGTGAACTGCAGTTCTTCCCATGTTATATACAAAGCTACATGCTCCTGCAACCTAGAATACATTGGGAAAACAATAAGACCCTGGAGACAACGAATTCTTGAGCACATTGGGGACATCAGAAACAACGTGACACCCCATTAGGTAGACATTTCAATACAACTCATGGTGGTAATGATGCTTCTTTACGATTTGAACCTCTGGAATTGTTTCGAGTTTCGAAATGTAGGGGTGACATAGATAAAAGGCTCTTACAGTTGGAGGCTAAATGGATTTTTAGGTTGGACACGGTGTCCCCACATGGCCTCAATGAACAACTTAACTTTAACTGTTTTATCTGATTAAGCATTCCTCCTCAAAATACTTTGATTGTTTTGATCTTCCCTAATGATATGCTTATAATGTGATAGGCTTAACATCTCATGCATTATTGCATAGTAAACTCTCTCTCTCTCTCTATTTACTGCGGGGCCTCTATATACCTCGCAGCCTTTAAGACATGTTGATATAAGCTAAGAAGATTTTGGTCGTTTATTTTTCTCCTTCTTTTTCTTTCTTTTTTGTTTTGATCTATCTAGCACTTCCATAGTACTTTGCTGTCAGTCTATGTCTAAATGGATGAGCCGTAATTCCCATGTTATCTACATATATTGAATAGCGCAGCGCTTATCTAGCTGATGAGACTGGCCGTTTCTACACAGGTGCGTTTTTACTAGCTGCACTATGGTGTATTGGTAGATCTCCCCCTGTTTACCTGACGTCAGGGAGTGAGAATCTCCGCTCCGGCTATAGGCTGATCGCAAGTTAAGAATGCGCATGCGCCGTATGACGTCAGACGCTGAACAACAGAGGCGCGCGATCTGAGTGAATAGAGACGCACGCTATGATGCGGCACTCCGCATCTCACTACAGTTGGCTCAACTAACCGGGGCTCTGTAGGCGTCCAAACAACTAGTATATGTAAGTACTGTGCATTACCCCCATTCTTTATTATTTATTCAGTATACTGGAGCTTATTGCCTTTATTGCTGATTTTGTTATAGATCTCACTTGATGCGGTATTGCTGTATTGAGACTTCTCTAGGGCGAATCCTTATACTATAATGATGTCCTGTAAGTAAGCAATGATCTATGATCTAATTTGGATTTGACTCTTTATTGGAATTGGTGAGTCAGAAGACTTTTACTATTTGTTTAGCCGCATAATATAAGTGGATATCTTTATGGGTAAGCACCGTACTTACTATTTGGCTACCGTTTTATTATCTCTTGCAGCCCCTACATTATATGGTGTGTTGTATTTAAGGCTAGCACTTATTAGTCTCTGCCCCTGATGAGTCTCCACATATTGGGGTATGAAACGCGTTGGGTTTGGTGATCTATATGATAGCCTTATCCGTTCTATGGTGGATTTAGGGTTTTTTTTGTATCATTTTTTTACTGTATTTATTGCACAGGTAATCTAAGTAAGATATATTATTTTCCTGTGTATAGGGTCTAATTAGGAATATATTTCCCCTTAGCTCCAGGTGGGATCGTCCTTATTGGGACGAACACCCCACAATTGTAATAGGTAGCTTCCCATTTAGGATCAGTATCTAGGGATAGTATCTTCAATTGTTTGGCTGTGTGTATTTTGGAGTATATCTGACTCCTTTTATTTGTATATTTATGAAAAGTTAAGTTTTATAGTCTAATCCAGTGAATCACACTATTTAAATCTCACAGAAACATGGCATCTCTATAACACCTATAATCACCAATGCATCCCTCAAAAAGTCACCAATACACGATGGTATAAACGTAGTTATCAGTACTTCCAAAATGATTTATAAACACACACAATAGGGCAAACAAAGTATCCCTACCTCAAAGACAGAGTAATCGTCCCAAAAGGGACGGCTCCATCAAGTGTAGGCTAACCCTAAAAAATCCTATTCCTAAACAAGATATAGAGTGTCTCCCACAGCATTTGGATTTATTTCATGTGGGAGATACTCTATTTAGGGTTCTCCATATACACTTTGGCTAAGTACCATGACTCTGGATCCCCTGAGGAACCCTTGAGTATTGAAAGAGGGGGGAAATGCATCGGGACGCATGGGATATGCTCCGGTTATCGTAGGAACATATTATGAGCAGCTAAGTATATATATTTTTAAATGATATCTATTTGTGCATCACCTCTTTGTATTGCCTATATCTTGTTTAGGAATAGGATTTTTTAGGGTTAGCCTACACTTGATGGGGCCGTCCCTTTTGGGACGATTACTCTGTCTTTGAGGTAGGGATACTAGTAGGGACATATTAGGATTTATATCTATGTTTGCCCTATTGTCTGTGTTTATCGATCATTTTGTAAGTACTGATAACTACGTTTATACCATTGTGTATTGGTGACTTTTTGAGGAATGCATTGGTGATTATAGGTGTTATAGAGATGCCGTGTTTCTGTGAGATTTAAATAGTGTTAGAGTTTTTAGTGATTAGGATTGAAAGTTATATTTTATGATTAAGGCCTTTTTTGTTTAGCTTCTGTGAGTTGTGTTTGTTGGGCTAGTTCTAACCGCTCTTAAAAAGTGGGATCTGTGATTTTTTTACCTTATGCTACACCAGTTTGCTACCTGCCTGGGACCCTGCTACCTGTCATCGGTTGCTATCTGCTTGTGACCCGTCATGTCTAGCTATTCCTCAATCCTACATCCAGCACTTCTGCTGCCATCTGGAGTAACGACCTGTGGGCTCCCCGCAGCTATGTCTGTCCTGCCTTGTGGCGGACTTCAGTGAAGACTGGGGGCCCCTTAGACCCTGGTGTGGTTTGCATCTCCATCTCTCGCAGTGACCCACAGAGTCCACACTTACTCGGCTTCCCCAGTTAGACCATGATGCACCCACATGGATAAGCAGTGCTGATATTGCTTGAATTATAGGCTATTCTACAAATTTTATATTGATTTTAAATGTGATGTAAAAATGTATGTATTTATCTAGTTATTTGGCATTGGGTAATTAGCATATTAGTTTAGCACTGAACTCTTAATCTTACAGCGTTAATCGTATGTGTTGTTTACGCATTAAAATAGTTTATGGTAATATGTTCCAAACATACTGCATGTCTGTACAGCAAAGCTCTGCATAATTATAGCAATTAATTATCTTTCTCTACAACACTTTATAATTATACTATGGTCAGCAAGATTAGAAGATAATTACATTGTGCTATCCGGTTTTACATTTTGAATACGTAAGGTGTGCAAACACAGTGTTTATACAAAGTGCTCCCCCAAGCTTTCTTAGACTTTTTAAATCTAATTTTGTGGCAGCTTTATATTGCAGTGGATTTAATATAGTTTAGACCATTTAACGTCAAAGTGAGAACAAATCTCTATAAACTGACTTTCGCTCATTCCAATCATTAAACCCAAAATAGTTTATAAATATTGAGCTCTTTTAGGATGTTCATACAAGTGAAAGTTTTAATCAAGTTTTTGATGTCATTTTACGAGTCAAAACCATGCGAGAAAGTAAAAAGGGCTGATATATATAGCTTCTTTTTTCATTGCACTCCTGGCTGTAAAATCCTGCACATAAGAATGATACAAAAGCTACTTAAAGATTGCACATGTACAGTACAGCCAGAATTGATCAAATACCAATAAAACTGCTGAAGAGTCAGTTACTTGGTAAGATGACACCTAAACGACAAAGGCATGCTCAAAACAATATAAAGAAAAAAGTTATTTCAACTAAGTAAAGAATTCCTGGAATCAATTGTCAAAATTGTTAAAAAAGGGAATAGTAGAAAAAACCTGCTACAGTCTTCAAGAGATCTATAACTTGTAAGAAGACTTTACCGGCAAGACAATGACTTCCAGTATAAAATCAAATCTTTGTATGTATGGTTTAAAAGCAGCAATTTGAAAGTGATGGCAGGATAAATCATCAGTTCTTGACTGATTGATAGAACCCCCAAATATAGGTACAATAGTAGGGTATCTGGGTTCCTGCAAGCATTAAAGCATACATGCCAACTCTCCCGCTTTTGGTGGGGGGGGTCCCGCTATTTGGGGTCCCCCCCCGCCCTCCCGGCAGAGTTGGCATTCCTCCC
Source organism: Phyllomedusa bahiana (assembly GCA_025379985.1). Lineage (NCBI taxonomy): Eukaryota > Metazoa > Chordata > Amphibia > Anura > Hylidae > Phyllomedusa > Phyllomedusa bahiana. The sequence goes on from JAODAL010027413.1 coordinate 40,046, forward strand.
TCCGCCGGCAGGCGGCGGGGGTTCTTTAAATGGCTGCGACGAGAGCGTAGCACTGGTGCGCTACTCTTGCGCCGCCGGGCCGCTCCTACAGGCGGGTTAAGCGGCCGCAGCGGCCGATTCACCCGCCCGGAGTCTCGCTGTGCAGGGAGGAGGCAGGAGGGATCGTTCCCCTCCTCCCTTCTCCCCCTGTATGTACGTCGCTGGTGCGCGCTGTACATACAGGTCAGCGGTGCAGGGGGAGTGACGCGAGTCTGCACTCACTGCCCTGCGACGCTGAGGAGATCGGCCGGGAGATGTTCGGAGCTGCAGGAGCCTGGTGAGTTAAGTGGATTTTATTATTTTATTTTTATTAGTTATAGGGGGGCTCTACCTGGCTATCAATGGGGGGCAACTACCTGGCTATCAATGGGGGCACTACCTGGCTATCAATGGGGGCAACTACCTGGCTATCAATGGGGGCAACTAACTGGCTATCAATGGGGGCAACTACCTGCGCGTGCCGCCCTCTTCAATCTCCTGCTTTTCCATTTTCAAAAGTTGGCAACTATGCATTAAAGAGGCACAGCAACTTGTCTGTACAGGTGGCTTTGCTTGATATTACAGATTGTCCTATTTTAACAAATGGAATAAGCTGCAGTAACAATAGCAGATGCATCTATAGCCTCTTTATTGTGCTTATCTCCGGGGGCCATACAGCATACATACTTTCTTAAGGACAATCCCTCTGAAGTGCTGAAGTGGTCTGAATGCAGGCAGGTTTAATACTTTTTGATCATCTTTGCAAACAAAAATGGTGAAAATCTGCATCCAGTATGTACTAATATGCTAACCTATCCACTCAGTCTAAGGACTCTTAATATTTCCACTGGCCTCTATTTAACACTGACTTAAAATCCCAGACTGCTGCGGTAGTAAAATAAACAAAAAACACCTATCTACCTTGCCATTCATTGCAGTTCCAGCAATGACATTGCTGGCAGTCTCTCCTATTCTTCTGTTTACTTCCAGTTGCCAGCTGTTGGCTCGTGAGCACTACAACCACTTATTGACTGCAGTGGTCGGTGCCATTGCTTGTTTGGAAATGAATGGCCACCGTTAACTGCAGCAAATCTGTGGGTCAACCACCAGCAGCCGGACGTAAACAGAAGAGAGAGATTGGAGAGGCTGCCGGCTGCATTATCACTGGAGCAGCGGTGAGGGAAGTATGTATTTTTATTTTATTATAGCAGCAATATCTGAAATCTATTTAAAGAAAAAGACCTGGGCAACTGGTTTAAAAACATTAAAGCATAAATCATTTTATGCATACAGTAGTAATTGTAATGATTGTGATTTACTCTTTACTTATTCATTTTCAGTTTGATTTTTTCGATTTACTAAAAAAAGGCTATGTTCACACTAGGTGAGGTGGCTATGCTGTGGATTTTTTCATTACAGTACAGCTTCTGACTTATTTATCCTTTTAAGTTGCCCCAGAGTAAGTTATGGTGAAAGAAATGTCTGGTGTGCGGGGCCATTCACAGGTTGATACAGTATTGGTAATTCTTTTCACACTCCTGTTATAACTTTCTGGGTTATCATTCCTTTTCCCTGCTATCTTTGTATTCAATAGGGTATATACTGTATAATGTATTTCGGTGCTCTTTATATATCTATTTTATTTATTGTATAAAATGTATGATTCAAATAAATGTCTGATTTTATGGTATTATCCTCTTTTTTCTGTTTTAACCTATCACATATTATAGAAAAAAATCTGCTTTGATGTAATAGTGGTTACATACACATTGGGCGACATGTATGTACGGGGCTGCACCAGTAGTCTGGTGTCCTTTCAGCACAAAAACTGGTGCAGCCCTGTGTGCTGAATGTATAAGAAGGCTGACTCCAAAATTAGGTGCATTATCGGGCGCCCGCGGCACTTTGTAATGTGACTAAGATCAAGGGGCGTTCTGGAGGCGTGTCATGCCACAACCATATGATTCTACACCAGGGGCGTCGCTAGGCAGGTTTATTCGGGGCACAAGCCCCGAACAAAGCTGCCTGTGCCCCGAGTCTCAGACCGCCGGCTCCAGGCTGCGGGCCTGCAGCGCCGACGATCTATCGAGCTGTGTGTCAGTGCTCAGGATGGTTGCTAGGTTCAGGGAGGGAGGGAGGCGACTGCAGGAGATGACGGGGCTGAGGAGGGAGGAGGGGGCGCCGGCTGCTCACACTGCCAGAGGCAGGAAGATCCGGGGCACAGCACAGTGACCAGCAGTGTGAGGCTCCGCCCCCTGCTGTGATCTCTGCTCAGGAGCATCTCCTGCAGCTGCAGTGTCCTGCCCTGTCCTCATGGCTTCAGCAGCTCCCACAGGTACACACATCCCGGAGGTCTCCAGTGAGTGAGGAGCCTCCCTGCAGAGACAAGGACTGCGTAGTGTAATAGGAGGGAAACAGCAATATCTTCATCAATGTGAACTGTACTGAGTGTCTGAGTGTGTCTGAGTGTCTGAGTGTGTGTGTGTGTGTGAGTGTGTGTGTGTGTGTGTCTGAGTGTGTGTGTCTGAGTGTGTGTCTGAGTGTGTGTGTGTGTGTGTCTGAGTGTGTGTGTGTGTGTGTCTGAGTGTGTGTCTGAGTGTGTGTGTGTGTGTCTGTCTGTCTGAGTGTGTGTGTCTGAGTGTGTGTGTGTGTGTGTGTGAGTGTGTGTGTGTCTGAGTGTGTGTGTGTCTGAGTGTGTGTCTGAGAGTGTGTGTCTGTCTGAGTGTGTGTGTGAGTGTGTGTGTGTCTGAGTGTGTGTGTCTGTCTGAGTGTGTGTGTGTGTCTGAGTGTGTGTCTGTCTGAGTGTGTGTCTGTCTGAGTGTGTGTGTGTGTCTGAGTGTGTGTCTGAGTGTGTGTGTGTCTGAGTGTGTGTCTGAGTGTGTCTGAGTGTGTGTGTGTCTGAGTGTGTGTGTGTCTGAGTGTGTGTGTCTGAGTGTGTGTGTGTCTGAGTGTGTGTGTCTGAGTGTGTGTGTCTGAGTGTGTGTCTGTCTGAGTGTGTGTGTCTGAGTGTGTGTGTGTCTGAGTGTGTGTCTGTCTGAGTGTGTGTCTGTCTGAGTGTGTGTGTGTCTGAGTGTGTGTGTGTCTGAGTGTGTGTCTGTCTGAGTGTGTGTCTGTCTGAGTGTGTGTGTCTGAGTGTGTGTGTGTCTGAGTGTGTGTGTGTGTCTGAGTGTGTGTGTGTCTGAGTGTGTCTGAGTGTGTGTCTGAGTGTGTGTCTGAGTGTGTGTGTGTGTGTCTGAGTGTGTGTGTCTGAGTGTGTGTGTCTGTCTGAGTGTGTGTGTGTCTGAGTGTGTGTGTGTCTGAGTGTGTGTCTGTCTGTCTGAGTGTGTGTGTGTGTATGTATGAATATATGTTCACACTGCGTAAATTGCGGGGCGCATTTCTCCGCGTATTTGCGCTTCAATACGCCAGACATGCGCACCGCAATTACGGTAATTCATAGCTCTCCTAGAGAGCTATGGATTACATGTCAAATTGTATGCACAGGGGGAGCAGCGTGTGGTTCCAAAACACACAGCGTATTGCGGTGTGTACCATACTCGCCGCAATAAGCCGTGTGAACATAACCAAAGGGCCCGGGCCCCGGATGTATTGGGACCCTAGCAACGCCCCTGTTCTACACATTTATTACTGTAGGAAGGCAAAACTGGGCGCATTACTGCTGGAACAGGCAGACCACATTACAAGTGGTTTACCTGAACCTGAGTTGTCATTTTGGAGCTAGAAAGCGTTAAATCTATGACCCGCAGTAGAACAGGCTAATAAATTTAGGCGCATTGTACACTACTAATGCACGGAAAAAAATTGTTGCCCATTGTGTGGCAATGCTACATTACAGTATATTATTTTTGCAACATATGATTTTATAGTCTGATATTGCTAGCATTTTTACCTAGGAATCTGTATGTAAGACTATTTGGTCAACATTAAAAAATATTATTTGGGTTCCAAAGTGTATGGCACTTATACCGTAATTATGTGCTGTATTATATAGATATGTATACACTTTATGACAGTACTCCATTAGTAGGAGCCAATAGGAGGTTGTGCACAGGACTTAATTGAACATAATGAACATAATGCCATTCATGTCTGAGAAATGTTGATATATTCGAGACAATCTAACAAAATTTTTTTTTGTTTTGTCAGAATTTTTAATCTCTGCAAATAATGAACGGATACGGATTCACGAGTTGCTTCTTGTTTTCTGGGAGGTAATCAAAATGATATCTCTTCAAGTTTTCATGATCTAATATAAGGCTGGGTTAAACTGTGCCGACTCAGACATATCTTTTAAATGCAGCTTTATAATTTTAGAATGAAATCTAGTTTCTGGAGGAGTTAATTATATTACTGCAGATGTTTTCAGCTACAATTCAGTCTTACCTAGTTTAATTTCAGCTAACACAATCAAAATGTATCAAATAAAATGTAAGGAAGATCTTGCCATGTTATTGTATTTGCTGTATTTGTATTTGTCACTTGTTTGAAATAATGCAAAATACAATACTTTGATTTGGAATTCAAGACTGAACAGAGGGTGGCACTGTGGTCACATAAAAAATTACAATCATGACTCAATAGCATCAGTTGAATTACTAAAGATACCATATCATCTCTTTTTCTCTTTATATTTAGCTTGAAACATTAGGTAATGTAAGTCCTTCAGTTTTGTCCCGCATGGGTATCCTGGCAGTGACAAGTGATGATGTGGATTGGAAATTACCTCTCAAAATTTGGATGAAAACCCATGCAGAAGACCATCAGTTGCTTTTACTCCAACTTACTGAGACATACTTAGGTAATTAATTTCACTATCCTTGTCACACAGAGTTAAAACATTATGTCAAATACTTTAATTTTATAAATGGTGACTACTAAAAGTGTGGTGAAAAGCTATTTCATGGAAAATCCTGTCAAAAGACAAGGCAACATTACCTTTGTCTGGAGAAAAATAAGGATTCAGTAAAAAAGCCTTCTTTACCATGAGAACTGTGAATCTGTGGAATAGCCTACCTGAGGAGCTGGTCACAGCAGAGAACAGTTGAAGGTTTCAAGAAAGGCTTAGATAACTACTTGCAACTAAATAATATTAATTCTTAGGTAGCCGTATAAAACAACTAGATCCAGTCTGATGGCATCTTTGGGATCTTGCCTTATCAGTTCCAAAGTCTTCATCAGTAGGCAAATAAAGCTTAAAAATTTCCTATAACACTCCCTTCAGTCACATCACTCACCACCCTTGGTTGAACTTGATGGATAAACAGTATCTCACAACAGTGAGTACACCCTCACATATTTGTAAATATTGTATTACATCTTTTCATGGGTCAACACTGAAGATATGACACTTTGATACAATTTAAAGTAATTATTGTACAGCTTGTATAACAGTGTAACACACAGCCGTCAATGTATAAACTTATTGCACCAAAAGTGAGTATACCTCTAAGAGAAAATTGACAAATTTTGCCCAAAGTGCCACTAATTTGTGTGGCTATCATTATTTTCCAGCACTGCCTTAACTCTGTTGGGCACGAAGTTCACTAGAACTTTCCAGGTTGCCACTGGAATCCTCTTATTCTCCTCCATGGAGAGCTGGTGGATGTTACAGACTATGCGCTCTTCCACCTTTGAGGATGCCCCAGAGAAGTTCAATAGGGTTTAAGTCTGGAGACATGCTTGGTCAGTGGAGTACCTTTACCCTCATGTTCTGAAGCAAGGCAGTGGTCATCTTGGAGGTGTGTTTGGGGTTGTTATGATGTTTGAATACTGTTATGCAGCCCAGTTTCTTACAGGAAGGTATCATGCTCTGCTTCAGCATGTCACAGTACATATTGGCATTCATGATTCCCTCAATAAACAATAGCTCCCCCAAGCCAGCAGCACTCATGCAGCCCAAAACCATGACACTCCCACCACCATACTTGAATGTAGGCAAGACACAATTGTCTTTGTACTCCTCACCTGGTTGCTGCCACACACGCTTGACAACATCTGAACCAAATAAGTTTATCTTAGTCTCCTCACAACACAGGATATGGTTCCAGTACTCCATGTCCTTAGTCTACTTATCTTCAGCCAACTGTTTGAGGACTTTCTTGTGCATCATCTTTAGAAGAGATTTTCTTTCTGGGATGACAGCCATGCAGACCAATTTGATGCAGTGTGTCTGTTCTCCTCTTATCAGCTCCTCACATAACCGTCTCCAAGACTTCTCTCGCGCTTCCCCCACACTCTGGACTGCACTGCCCCAACACATCAGACACTCTGCCACTCTCACCAGCTTCAAAAGCAACCTGAAAACCCATTTCTTCAGGATTGCCTATAACCTACAATAACCCTGCTGCCACTGTACTACTACCCCACAAACATGTCTGCCCCTGTCCTCTGTCTCTTCCCTCCTCCTTGTAGATTGTAAGCCTTTGCGGGCAGGGTCCTCTCTCCCTCTGTACCAGTTATAGGTCATTCATTGTCATTATTGTACTCACTTGACATATCATGTATGTGACCCCCCCCCCTCCCTCAAATGTACAGCGCCATTGATTCCATGGCGCTTTAAAATAAATGTTAATAATAATAATAATAATAATATGGTCTGAGCACTGACAGGCTGACCCCACACCCTTTTAACTTCTGCAGCAATACAGGCAGCACTCATACGTCCAATTTGAAAAGACAGTCTTCGGATATGACGATGAGCATGCGCGCTCAACTTCTTTTGTGGGCCATGGAGTGGAACCTGTCTTGTTAAATGGCTGTATGGTCTTGGCCACCGTGCTGCAGCTTAGTTTCAGGGTGTTGGCAATCTTCTTATAGCCTAGGCTATCTTTATGTAAAGCATCAATTCTTTTTATCAGATTCTGTGTTGCCAGTAGTTTAGACTTTGATGGCTGTGTGTTAAGTTATTTTGAGGGTACACCAAATTTACACTCTTATACAAGCTGTATATTGGGCATTTTACATTATATGAAAGTGTCATATCTTCAGTGTTGTCCCATGAAAAGATATAATACAATATTTTACAAAAATGTAAGTGGTGTACTCACTTTAGTGAGCTACTGTATGTCTTTTTTCAATTATACTATGTCATTATAACTATGTGAACTTCCTAGTTTCTATCATCTTATATTTTATATTTGTGTCAAATATTGTTTAGTGATATTCAGTGTCCAGATTTTTAAACTAAACACTGGGGGGAATTATTTTCGGGGCTTATTTTTTTTATCTCTTTCTTTTATTTGCAGGTGGTTAAGTCTCTGATCTGGAATTTAAAAAATATTGTTGCATTTTATTTATTAGCTTTATTTATTTGCAGGTTGTACACTCATTAAATTCAGTTTTTGGCAGAGCAGAATTGTACAACATAATTTCAACCTTTACTTTCTCATGGAGTGATAAGTAGTTATAGGGCTTGTTCACACGGCGTTTTTGTGATCTGTTTTACGGATCCGCAAATTGGATCTAACAATTGTCAGTGTGATTAACATTGAGTTGAATGGCAAAAGCGCATCGCTGTTCCCACGGGAGATCGGCGATGCGCTTTTGAGGGCTCTCCTGCACTGCGCTTTTCGCATCAGCTTTAAGAATTGACATGGAAATTCTTATTTCGGTTTACGCAAGTGAAAGCCCATAGGAGATAATGGAGTCCGCTTTTGGCACTTGTCCAAAAGCGCTCCACACTCCGGGTACGTATCAGTTGCGCTTTGCATCCTGAAAGCGGATGCGAAAAGCGCACTGGGAGGCTGGACGGGGATCGCTGGCGGTGTGCGGCGGCAGCGGGAGCGCAGGTGAGCGACGGCAGCGCAGGTGAGCGGCGGGAGCGGAGGTGTGCGGCGGCGGCGGCGGTAGCGGAGGTGAGCGGCGGCGGCGGAGGTGTGCGGCGGCGGCGGCGGCGGGAGCGGAGGTGTGCGGCGGCGGCGGGCGCGGAGGTGTGTGGCGGCGGCGGGAGCGGAGGTGTGCAGCAGCGGCGGGAGCGCAGGTGAGCGGCGGCTGTGGGAGCGGTGACAGTGGAGGAGCTGGGGCTGACATATAATATGAATGGAGCTGGGGCTGACATATTATATGAATGGAGCTGGGGCTGACATATTATATGAATGGAGCTGGGGCTGACATATTATATGAATGGAGCTGGGGCTGACATATTATATGAATGGAGCTGGGGCTGACACAGTATATGAATGGAGCTGGGGCTGACCTATTATACGAAGAGAGAGAGAGAGAGAGAGAGAGAAAGAGAGAGGAGAGAGAGGAGAGAGAGAGAGAGGAGAGAGAGAGAGAGAGGAGAGAGAGAGAGAGAGGAGAGAGAGAGAGAGAGAGAGAGAGAGAGGAGAGAGAGGAGAGAGAGAGAGAGAAAGAGAGAGAGAGACTCTCCCTCCTCTGAAAACACATCCGGAAAGCGGATGCGTAAAACGCAAGTGAAAAAGCATTCAAAACGGAGCCAAATAAAGTATCCAATGCTGCGTTTTTCGGATCCGCTTTCCGGATGCGCTTTTCAAGTGCCAAAAACGGATCCGTAAAAAGGATCCAAAACGCCCATAGAAGTAAAAGAGAGATGCATCTAAAATAACTGAAACGTCTTACCCAAGCAAGGAATTACAAGCTGTATTCTTTACAAAGTCATGTGATTTGAGCAGGCAGTATCACTCTCTGCATTGTGATAGGAGAGGTAAAGGAGTGTATTGTGAATTTATAAACAGTGACCAGGACCAGGTTGCAGCAAAGCAAATAATGATAGCTTCCTGTTTGTGAAATAGGAAGAAAGTGAGATCTTCAGCACAATCATGTGAGCTTTCTAGTACAAGGCATAACTACTATACATGAAGTTTTATTATATTTTACCAGAGATATACTTTACTATATTGACTACTGAAAGTTTTTATAGTGTTTCAAGTGTCACATTGCAATGTTATATCATGATCCCAGCATCCACAACACTGCAGGTAAAGTGTGCTCACTCTACTCTATTATCCTTGTGGGGTAATTTAGTTTCAGGTTATTGTTATTACCAGTAATACTAGTTCCATGTCATAATACTAATCATAGAGACCATATAATCATACCAGCCCGAAAACTTCTAAAAGAAAAACTGTCTTTTTGCCCATAGCAAAATCAGCCATAGCACATTCATTTTATCAACGTAATAAAATAAATAACAGCTGAGTTTTAGTAGGTTGCTTTGGGTTACTAAGACATGTTTTTTTTTAGACAGCTTTAACTAATGAGGCCCATTATATTCATTCGCCATTATATTCATACGCCATTAATAGTACTAGTACACTCATATCAGACACTAAAAAATAAATTTAGTTGTACAGTTGCAGTGCACACCTAATAGTTTCTGCATTAATACATTTACTGTCTAATAGTATCAGCTGTAGTGCAACCCAAAATGTAGATAATTAATCAACCTTACTAATGTAGTGAATATTTAAATGCAATAGCTGTAGTGCATATATCACAGCCATAGTCTTTCTTATTCTAAATATAGTCTTTACCTAATACCAACTATCATGAACATTTAGGGCCACATGTTTGAACCTGTTTAGGTCTAAAACTCACTTTTTTGCCCATAGGTTACTATGGGCAAAAGAGTGAGTTTTAGACCTAAACAGTTTCATAGATGTGGCCCATAGTACCACACTTAGTGTCAAGATAATGCCAGTCATTATACATTAGACTACTATAGTGAACACCTACTAGGTTTGGTGCACACTGTTTGACAGCTATAGTACCTGTGTAATACTAAATATTGTGTTCATATTCCAGGCATGTTGCCAGTCCCACTGCTAATTCCCTTAAGAGCTCCACTTTTCCTGTACCAGACTTTGTCTTTAAAATTCATTATATAAAGGACTTCCTATAATGCACTTGTGTATATTTACTTGTGGTATAATACTATACGAGTAACTACCGTGTTTCCCCGATAGTAAGACACCCCCGATTGTAAGACGTGGCGGGGAGTTTAGGGAGGTCGCCTAATGTAAGACGTACCCCGAAAGTAAGACGTAGTAAACTACGTTGTCTGCGCTCGGGCGCTGCGATGGCCCGGGCGCCGACAGGGCTTCAGCTATATGCGGCTCCTCAGGGAGCGCATATAGCTGAATGCCGAGTACAGCGCACAGTGTCCGGACGCTGCGGTGGTCCGGGCACTGTCCGCGATTCCTTCACCTATATGCGACTCCTCCGGAGCGCATATAAGTGAAGGGATACCACTGCGGGGCACAGAGCGAGCACTCCGTGCTCCGCAGTGGCCTCCGGGCGGCCGCAGACTCGCGGCTGTCCGGAGCTCCCCGGCACAGGCAGCGTGTGTCATCACGCTGCGTGCGCGGCCTGATGACGTCACCCGCCTGTGCCGAGAAGACCGAGGAGCGCGCCCGGGAGACGGAGCAGCGGGGATCCAGGTAAGTGATTGTTTGTTTTTTTTATTTTGATATTATTGCCTACAGCCTACCTATAATTGCCATATACCTTTCTACAGCTGCCTATACCTGCCCTATACCTGCCCTACAGCTGCCTATACCTGCCTTATACCTGCCTACAGCTGCCTATACCTGTCCTATACCTGCCTACAGCTGCCTATACCTGCCTTATACCTGCCCTATACCTGCCTACAGCTGCCTATACCTGCCTACAGCTGCCTATACCTGTCCTATACCTGCCTACAGCTGCCTATACCTGCCCTATACCTGCCTACAGCTTCCTATACCTGCCTACAGCTGCCTATACCTGCCTACAGCCGGCTCTATACCCTGCCTACAGCCTGCCATATACCTGCCTATGGGGCCATATACCTGCCTATGGGGCCATATACCTGCCTATAATCTGCTTATGGGGGACATATACCTGCCTATTACCTGCGTATGGGGCCATATACCTGCCAATATAAGACATACCCCGAAAGTAAGACATAGTGGGACTTTTGGGGGTAAAAAGAATGTAAGACGCTGTCTTACTATCGGGGAAACACGGTACCTACTAAAATATCTCATGAGATAAGATGGCTTCTTAAATGTTGAAACCTTTTTGTTTTAGTGCAACAATATTGTTAACAGCAAAATCACAAATTTTACAATGACCTCCCATAAGTTTAGAAAAGAGGTGTCAAACTCATTATCACCAAGAGACACATCAATATTATGGTGTCCCTCAAAGGGCCATAGGAGGGCTACACACTGCTAAGTGCTGGGTGCATGATACAGGGAAAGAGGAGAGCAGGTCCTTCTGCAACCAAACCTTGTCCATTCCTGGCTGTAGGAAGACCATATAGCGCAGCTAACGTTCCATAGAGCTGTGCCACTGCTTGTGAGTTGCTGAACATAGCAGCATGGAGGTACGTGTTGGAACTCTGCATCCAATATGGCACCCCCTCCCTGTGCTGGCGCTGCCATCTTTGCTAAGTGCTAGGTGCATGATAACAGGGAAAGAGTAGAGCAGGTCCTTCTGCAACTAAACCTTGTCCATTCCTGCTCACTTTGTCTAAGCTTGTGAGCCACATAGAATCATGTGGCAGGTCATATTTAGCACTCGAGCCTTGAATTTGACACATGTGACTTAGAAGCTTATTTAACGGGGTTGTCTCACTGCATTGACTCATCTCACCTCAGACCTGTTTTCTTGGTTTCATTTTGAATTCAGGGGCGTGTTTACTGGCTTTTACTAGGCTGCAGTAGAAGCCAGGTCTGTAGCTATAGCAACCAGTGGTGGCAGCCTATCATGAGATATTGAACAGGTCTGTAGCTATAGCGACCTGAGGAGCTGATGCAGCCAATTAACTAGGAGATATCTCAGAATTGGTAGGACATATCTTGCAAAGTGACTTGTTTTTGCAAGATCTTTAACATAAAAAGCAATCCTTGTAATGGGACAACCCCTTTAAAGACAGATCCATTGATGTATTCCACATGAAGAGTTATCTTAAACGTGATCCTCTAGTTTTAGCTGCAAGTTATGAACAATGTATTATAAAAGGGGTTCACCAATATTTTAACAGGACTGCTGTAAAATAAAAAAAGAATAATAGCCCCCCCTCCCACTATGCTCACCTATAAAGCTGCTGCAGTTCCAGTGCTTATGGACCTCTGGTGTCCCTCCGCTGTCCTCCTATGGCATCACATATATTACTCACTTAATCATGTAGGCTATCTTTGGTGTTAGTACACTTTGAACCAGAGCAGTCCTTTTTAAAAAAAAATCTCAAAAAACCCTTTAACTGGCTGTTTGAAGATAAAAGGGGCTGTATGTTAAAAATCTGTTCTGACCCTAAAAGCCATAATGCTTGTAGTCTATGCAGATTTTTCTGAAATTGGCAAATTTCCCTCAAATTTTATGGAAAATAACTGGTTAGTCACAAATAAGCCTTAATTACTAGTGTTATTTAATTGTTATTAAGTATATCTTTGACAAAGAAATGGTGTAATATTCTGCTGCTTAAATACATTGACCATTTGTTGCCAAATGCTATTTCTTGGTGTTAAAGAGACATTTTGAAGATCTGCCCCAGCCTGCCTGAGTGCAAAGTGCCAATTTAGACAATCCTATATTTTTCATTGTTGATAAAAAGGAGCAACTTAATCTGAGGAAAAAATGAATAGAGTCAGAATTTTCCCCAGCACTGTAACTAAAACATGATTTCCGTTTATTGAGTAAAATTGGTGTGATTGCCATCTCAAACTTCTCTCTGGCTGCATTACATTGGTGAACTGGAACCCTGATAAAGGGGTTTTATGCTGCAATGACAGGAATTGATTTCCAATTTTCTGTAGAATTACACTATCATTGCTCATGACTCAGGCAATTTAGCTTACATTACAGAACTCGTTGTGGGCTGTACATCATATTGACAACCTGATCTTTGTGCAGTGCATGGGTTTTGATGAGATATTGTTAAGTGCATTCATAATAAAACATTCTCAGTTGTGAAGCTGGGTACTGGCAATGTAAATATAGCTGTCTATGAAAAATAAATGCTCAAACGTTACTGTATTTACAGTCAGTGCAGCCAACTACCTACTGGAGGACAGTGGTTTTCAACTAGTGGCTCTCAAGCTATTATGAAATGACATCTCCCTGAATGACTGTGTCTTAAAACACCTATGTTAATTTGATGCATATTGATCAGTATGGTGTGAAGACATTGCAAGTGTCAGTATCTGCAACTGAGAATGCCATGGCCAAAGCCAATAAGAAGCTAAACATGGCAACATGTCATCTAGTAGTGAATCAAATTTAAATATCTTTCTTATGTCGAATATTTATTGCCAAATTTATCATCTACCGAGATTTGGATACTCTGCTTCTACTAGCTAGGGAACAAAGTTCAATCCAATTTGGTGAGGACAAATACAGACTTTGCCTAACTTACAAAGGACAAAAATCCAGTACACAAGTGTCAAGCAGAGGCTACAAAATGTTAATTTTACATATTCTTTGTTAAAACCCAGAGGAACCAATCATGTTCACTTTGCTGCTTTCCGTGAGGAGGTTTCGACATGTTTATATACTCATTCTATTCTAGGGGCTTGCTTCCTTTACCTTGATGAACACTAAACGAAACTCACTTTCATTTATTTACTGCAGTCACTGCTCTAGACCACAGATGTGCTTGTGTTCCCTGATGCCACCAGCAATTACCTCTCTCTGCTCCTGCCTGCTGTTTGTGACCAGTGTGCGTGTACCCATTCCCTATAACACAGGTGCTGGCTCTTTGAGGTTTAAAGGACCAGCGCACTGCTGATTGGTGATCACCAGGCACTGACCCTTTATTATGTCACGTCCCCCTGTCTACACTACCAGTTATTAGTGTGCATTAGTCAGAGTTGTTTGTTCCTGTTCATTCCTTTGTGACCCATTCCTGGACTTTGTTTGCCTGCTGCCTGCCCTAACCTTCCGTACCTGGACTTTTGACTATGTTTCCCTACCGCCTGCTTTGACCTTATTGCCTGGCCACTGATTACGCTTGTTCCTACTCCTTTGGTACCAGGCTGCACCCCAGCTTTCACCACAAGCAACATTCACCTCCAGAGGGGCCACTTCTGAACTTTAAACTTTACTCAACAAACCCCTTTGTGTTTGACAATTCACATTCTCAATTTGTCTCTTCTTTCCTTATTTTTCTTTTCTCTAACTCATTCTACAGGTCTATAGTAAGGTGATCTCGCATAACTATTGTTGCATAACTATTATCATGCCTCCAAGTCAGTTCAAAAGTTCAGGAGATAAGTTCCCAAGTGTTTGGGATATAGAATGGGGAAAGAGTGAGTTTTTCTTAGTGATTATACTGTTCATATAATATTTCTAATGGGCACTTTGTAAACACGTTCAATTTACTTGATATATGTGGCTAACCAAACCCTTAAGCTTACCTCTTGGAATGAAAATTTTCCTACATGCATTCATATTTGGTGCTTTTTTTGGTGTTTATCAGTATTTATGCACCTCCTCTTTCTCAAAACTCTTTTTTTTTACCAAGCCTTTTTAGTAAATGTTATGAAAGCCTGGAACCCATTCTTGTGGGTAACTAACTTTAACTGTCCATGGGAATAATACTCACATAGGTTCTAAACCTTCTAGACCTGATCCTCAGCCTTCTCTACTACAAGATTTGTAGAGATTTTACCATCCTAACGACTACGTTTTTACCTTATGTTCTGATTCTCAGTATGCTTTTTTAAGAACTAACGTGATTATAACAGATGTTTTTTCTGGGTTCAGTTGTTGAATTATCTCTACTCATTCCATTGCAGACAACTCCTCAGTAGTTACCCAAGTTAATTTCTCTCCTGGACCCTACTGGAAGCTCAAACCATTCTTACACCAAATGCTTTCTCATGACCAAAATCTGGAAACTGATCTAAAAATTAGGAAACCAACAACTCCACCATCCACTTCGGTATGTAAATTTAAAATCTGGAAGCTTTATTCAGTCAATGCAAAATTAAAAAAA
>JAODAL010027414.1:0-55002 GCA_025379985.1 Phyllomedusa bahiana
CTTTCCTACTTAAAGGTAGTCCATAAACTCCTTGTGATCTTGTTCCCTCGTGCCTTAGTAAAGCTTTCCCAAAAGTGTATTCTGCCTTTCCCCGTGTACCAGACCTTTGTACTTTTCTTGATCCAAAAACCTCTGCCGCCTGCCCCGCCCCTTCCTCCCTGCCCACGCCCCGAACCTTTTGGGCCCCCTGTCCGGCCCCTGCTGCCTGCCCAGCTACGATTCGGTACGATTCTGCACCCGCTGCAACCTGGGTCCCCACCGAAAGCAAGTCACGTGGGGGGGACGCCCCGGTAGCCTAACCCCGCACAAGTCCTCCCGCTTTGCGGCGGGCTCGGTAAAAAACCGGGGGCTCTTAGATTCCGTTCCCCGGCTGGCTTAACTCCCATGTTGCGGTGGTCCGGTGGACCCATACCCAACCTTTAAGGGGTCTGGCCTCAGAAAGGGGAGGGGGGGGTGACAAGTCCGCGACATTACTCCGCCAGCCATGGTCAGTGGGGCAGCGGGGAACAAGTACTACGTTTCACAGCGAAGAGGCCCAGGATTGTGAAGCCGGGGCCTTTTTCGATCAACCCTAGATTACCCGGAGTGACGTATATGCCGGATTTGCTTTAAACAAATAAAGAGTTTAACCCCACCAGCATGAACAGGCACATGCATGTAAAGCATGAATTTCTTTGGAAGATCATTTGGGAAAAAAAAAAAGGCCCCACAAGGTCATGGTTCCAAAACCAGTTTTTGGGCCGATGTGCCGGCAGCAATCAGCAAGATCAGTCCAGACATTGTCAGCGGTTTCCCCAAACCAGCAACACAGTCTACACCTCCCCTTCCACCAGTTTGCCCTGCACGCCGTACTTTGGGCCCGTCCACAGCTGCCTTCTGTTGTCCAGGGGGGGGAGGAAAACTCTTTACCCCAACCATCCCAAACCCAAAAAACCCCTGAATGTCGGCATTGCAAGACTGTTCCCCTTTAAAAATGTTGCCTTTCCGCCTGCGGACACAGATGGGTTCTTTGGTAATGGCCGGGATCCCCCAAAATCAGTTGCCGAGCAGGCATTTTTTTCCCAAAAAACCCTTTCCCTGCCCTGCCCCCCATGTTGCAGAAAAGTTCTAGTGCTTTGGGCTGCATCTGTGTCCACCAAGTCCATCTACTACGGCACATGGTGTAGGAAGTCCTGCTATACCGTGGAAATTGCTAGTGTTTCCCCTTAAGTTTGCCCTAGTCAAGATGGTGGATCGTGTCTCAGCTGGTTCCCTTTCCCTGTTTCCTGTCCAGGCCCTATTAAATCCTAACCCTTTTTACCCCCCTGCGAGTATTGTGTCCTAGCTCCGCTTATTTAAAGGTCCTCTCGTAAAAATCACCTTCCGTTTGTTCCCTCCTCGCAGTCCACCTGCAAACCTCAAGGACCTGCTTACCGCTCTTTCAGCCTCCAGCTACCCCTCACCTTGGATCCCTGCCTTCTCCTGCTGTTCCAGATAAAGCCTCCAGTGCCTCCTTGTGTTTGGTCTTCCCCCTGTTGGATTCCAGCCATAACCCCAGTACGTAACGGTATCAAGCTAAAATGGAGTCAGGGGGGGGCGGGAAAGCCCAGAAGCTCGCATCAAGAACTTCACATATGTGGCTAATATGCGCATGAGATGCAGGCGTTGAAGTGAAATTGACGTTTTGAAGGCCGACCTCCCACGCATCAAGTCTATGGACAAACCATTCAAGCCTCGTGGAACCGTGAGACTTACCCCGACCGGATACTCCACTTGAAAATCAAGCGTCCGGCCACCCACTTTGGGTTTCCCGGGAGTGAGCCTAAGTTGTCTTTTTAGATTCCCGGGGACCGTGACAAATTCCCGGGGGTTCCTTTAAACCCAAATGCATTTTATACTTTGACACAAATCCCAAACATTTTCCGACGGATGGGTTAAGGTGCTATGCATCATTATGCTATTGACACAAAAGCAATTCCCTGGGTTTTGCCCCTTGTTTGGA
The DNA here is from genome assembly GCA_025379985.1 of Phyllomedusa bahiana. Taxonomy (NCBI): domain Eukaryota; kingdom Metazoa; phylum Chordata; class Amphibia; order Anura; family Hylidae; genus Phyllomedusa; species Phyllomedusa bahiana. The sequence goes on from JAODAL010027414.1 coordinate 1,982, forward strand.
CCCAAGAGGCCCGTTTGCACCTGGGGGACTTCCCTTTGATCCCTGAGTCAAATTTTTGACGATCCAATGTGGGCTACAGGGAAGCAGCAATTAGCATTGCGTCAGGGCAAACGCCCGTGGCCGGTATGAATGGAGTTAAAAAGGGGGGGCAATCAAACCCCAAATTGGTGATGCAGCAAAGATGTCTTTTTTTGGAAAGGATATGCAGTCTTTAAAAAGCGAATGGCCCGTGCGAACCCTCTTAGGTTTGGATGTTTATAAATAATGCACCCCCGAATTGTACCGGCTGTTGAACGACGACAAGAAAAAATGGGACTTTAAACTATGATACCAAGCGGGCCCCGTCTGTTCCCGTTCCCCTTTTTCCAGGAACCCGGGAAAAAACTCGCAGAGAATCGGAAGTAACCTATGCAAGAGATTCTTACAGACGTGAGAGCGTCGACAGAAGAGAGCACGGTTCGGGGGGATTTTATGCTTCTACTGGGGAAGTTGACCATTTTTTATAAACGCCCTAGCCGTCCAAGGAGATTGGGGGCACCCATTAGGACCCTGATGTCAGATGGAGAACCCTTTGCTTCAGAGACGAATTATCCGGAAAGAGTTGTCCATCCATCTCATCGTGGACCAATATTAGAAAGAGAAAAAAGCTCTTTGTTCCTTCCTATTAAATTCTGGCAATCCAGTGGATTTCCCCCTCGGCTTGGTGGACTTGGGGGGCAAGTGGTAATTTTTTGGACCTGCCTTTGCTCAAAAACATGGGGGGTTAAGACCCAAAAAAAAGACTCTCGGCCATGGTAATGGAGACGTAGTTGGATCTCCATGAGCTCTGGGCCAGTGGTTCAAGAGACAAAAACCATTGAGTCATTTAATATTCTAAAAACACCATGAAGTACTGTCTTTCTATTAATTCTTTCCACATTTTTCCCTCATTGGGTTCCCTGGTTGCAAGCACAAAACCCGTGAAAAATGGGAAACCAAGGAGATAAGCTTCCCTTGGGGGATGGCCGGTAAAAGTCACTTGAACAAGGCCCTAAAGGACCCAGTTAAAGACAAAAAAGTAAAAGAGCCCCGGTCAGTATCCCTGGAATTTGCGGATGTCTCAGCAAACGAATGAGAAAAGCTTCCCCACACCGACCCTTTTGATTCCCCCTAAAAATTGCTTGGGTGCCCCATCCTTTTGGAAACATCTACCCTTTGGCAGGTCCCAAATTTAAAAAGCCTTGAAGGAATTAAATAAAAGAAAATCTGGCTAAGGGGTTCTCCCCCCATTTTCCCTCACCAAGGGGGGTCCCTATTTTTTTTAAAAAAGAAGATGGTTCCTTGAGACCCTTTTATTGATTATAGAGAATTAAAAAAAGATTACCATAAAAAACCGTTTTCCTTTTCCAGATCCCGAGTTCTGGGAAAAAGGGACAACATGCAAAGATTTTTTCCAAATTTGCCCACGAGGGCCCATAACTTAGTTGTATCGATGGGGGATGAATGGAAAAAGCTTTTAGGTCAGTTCGGGCATTTTGAATTTTGTGTTTTCCTTTTGGCTTTGAATGCCCAGCCACCTTCAAATCTCGTCAATGACTCTTTTTAGACCTCCTGGACCGTTTTTAAAAACTCTGGAGATATTTTGATTTTCTCCAACTCAATGTAAGAAACCAGAGGGGCATGTGAAATTGTTCTGAACGTCTGAGAGAAAACCCTTTTCTACATAAAATTTAAAAGTGTGAAATTTCCCTCGACTGAGTCCCAATTTCCTTTGGGATTTATTTCGCCTATGGTCTAAGATGGATCTTTAAGATTAAAACAAAAGTAGAATGGCCTACTCCAGAAAAAATAAAAAAATGTTCAACGTTTCATAGGGTTTTTCCCATTCTGGGAGACGCTTAAATTAAGAAATTTCTCAGAAAAAATTTTCCATTCCGTTGGGCTAAGAAAAGAATGCTTTGTTTTGGTCTCCTCAAGACAAGGTCCTTTCCTTCCCAAAAACAGTTCACTACAGCCCCTGTTTAAATTTTCCTGACCGAATGTGCCTTCATTGTGGAAGTGGATGCTTAGACTGTGCTATTGGGGGTATTTTATCTCGAGAAAAGGAGCAAAAGTTTATTTTAAACTTGTGCGTTTTTCTCCCGACGTTTTCATCTGTGAGAAGAATTATGAGTGGGGGAAAAAAGAATATTAGCGATTGTCGCAGCCTTTAAGGAATGGAGACACCTTTTTCAGGGAAAACCCCACAGCAATAAGTTCTTACTGACCACCCTAATTTGGAATTCGTGGGAATCTGCCCAAAAGTTATTCCCCGCCCAAATCGTTGGAGTTTTTCCCCAATCAATTTAATTTTGTAATTTCATAAGGCCCCGGGTCCCGAAAAGGCAAAGGGGGATGCGCTATCAGATGTTCTCCATTGATTCCACTCCCCACTATTCCGCTCAAAAACAATTGTTTCCCGAGTCTATGTTGTGGGAGTAATCCATAATAAAGATTTCTTGAAGAAAAAAGAGAGGCCTTGGGAAACCCCTCCTTGTTGCTCAAAACCGATGATGTGCATTTAGTCCCTTTAAAAACAAGATGTGGGCCCAGGGCAGGCTATATATACCCCAAAGGTAAGATGAAGATCCCGAGGACTAGCCCCTGATTCTAAGATTGCTGGGCAAAAAAGGAGTGCAAAAGAACAGGAATTTCTATCCCGATTTTTTTGGTGGCCAATTATTTCAGGATGTAAGGAAGTATGTGACATATTTTGACGTTTGTGCCGATGCAAGACTCCACGTTTCCCACCACGGGTTTGTTACGCCCTTTCCAGTCCCCTCTGTCCCTGGGGTTCCATTTCCATGGACTTTATGTAGATGCTACCCTTAAAAGGGAAAAAAAATATTCTCGTGTAGTTGACCCCTCACCCAAAGGGGGCAATTTCATCCCATGTACCCGGTTTACCCCTTGCCCAAAGGACACTGCTGAATCATAATCAGAAGTGTTTGCCTGCATGGGTTCCGATGAATGTCTCGGAAGTGGGGTGCAGTTTACATCCCAAATTTTGGCGGAGTTTTTTCTCAGACTGGACTTGATATTAATTATCAACCGCCTTTCCCCACAATCAATGGACAGACTGAAAAACCAAAATCAGACCTGGAACAGTACCCGCGATGCTTATTTTTCACCTACAAGAGACTGGGTTCATCTATTCTGTGGCTGGTTTTCGTAAAAATCCCCAAAATGCCCACCCAAACAAACGCCTTTCTTTGAAATTTGGGATACCCTCCAAAATATTCCTAGATTCCCCGCGTTCCCCATATTCCCGCTGCCCCAGAAAAGGATCTCTACACTAAACAAAATTTGCAAATATTGAAAAGGGAAAAACTAGAGAGGGGGTCAAGAAAATTACAAAAAGATGGCGAAAAGTCGAAAGACCAGCCAACTTTGAAATGGGGGATAAAAGGGAGACTGTCTACCAGAAAAATTTGAAACTTAGAGTGCCTTCACCAAAATGGGACAGAAGTTTGTCGGGCCTATAAGATCATCAAGATAATCAGTCCCGTAGCTGTTGGCTCAAACTCCCCCCCATCTAGAGTCCCCTGTATTTCAGTATCTTTCTAAAGCCTCCGTGTCCAACCCCCCTTTCCAGGTGTGTTCCTCCCCCTCCTGTGCAGTGGGATCGATGGGCAAGAACAGTTTTTTGTGGGGCGAATCCCGGACTCGAGAATTTTCAGGAACCAGCTGCAATACCCCATTAAGTGGCAAGGTTTGGGCCCAAAAAAAATTCGTGGGTCCCTGAGTAACATCAAGCTTCGATTGATAAGACAATTTATCAAAGACATCCGGAAAAACGAGTCAGGTATCGTCCAGAGGCCGCCTTGAGGTGGGGAGTTAAAGTAGGAAGCCCTGCTATACCCTGGAACTTGCTACTGTGTTTGCCCCTTAAGTTTGCCCTCAGTCAAGATGGTGATCGTGTCTCAGTGGTTTTCATCTTGTTTCCTGTTTCCTGTCCCCGGTCCTATATAAAATCCCCAAACCTGTTACTTCCGCTTGAGTATTGTGTCTAGCTCCTGCTTAGCTTACAGTCTTGCCTGGAACTCACCTTCCGTTTGTTCCTCTCCTCGCAGTCCACCCCCTTCAAAACCTGGTGACCCGTTACCGCTCGTCAGTCTCCTGCTACTCCTCCTTGGATCCTTGCCTTCTCCTGCTGTTCCGATCAATATCCCGTGCCCCCTTGTGTTTGTGTCTTAGCCCCCGCATTGGATTCCAGCCATACACACCCGTATTAACACATGGGGCTAGTAAGCACGGTCAAGGGCTTACATCTCACTGATACTATGGGTGAGTTGGGTGGAGACAGTGCCTTGGTGATGGGGGCACGGCCGACTCTCTTCCACATGCAGGGATGGGGCAGAGTCCAGATCCTAAACCCCCAGGTGATATGTGCCAAGAAAAACCAGACCCTTTAGAAATTAATCTGTATTTGGGCCCCTCAACACAAGGTCAAAAGCTGTGGACGGCTTGCACACTAGATCGACCAGTGGTGGCCCCCTAACAATTGGCACCAGGAAGGTGGTGTGCGAAACGGGAGAAATCTCGTCGCCCCCCTTAGGATCGGTGGTTGGGCTTACGCACTTTCCCTTGCCTGGCACCCTTTTTTTGAACTTTGGGTTTTGTGCAAAAATTTTCAAGTGTTTCCCGGGTTTTAAATGCCGCTGGGAAAGGTAAGGTCTTAGCCCCACACTTCCGGCGTTCGCCCCCAGCTTCGACATGATGGCACCCGTTCCCGCGTCTTCTGGGCCTCCCCCGTAAACCGTCTTTTGTTGATTTGGGCCCAAAACTTTGCTGGTTTTTCCCCCCTTCACATGCTCCAGTGATTGTGGCAGCGCATAATGCCATTTTGCATTATGAAGGGTAGGGGCCCTCATGAGCGTGGTGGGGGACCTCGGGGGTGTTGAGCCATAGAGGAGTGGAGGCGGGGGATGGATCTTTGCACAATTTTTGGGACAGTTTTGAAGACCCCACCAAAATGGTCATTTGAGGACAATTGCATTTTTTCCAGAAAGACCATTGTGGTCTTATTTTTAGGGGAACATGCATTAGACTCTCTGCGGCAGCGGTCCCGGCATTGATGGAGGAGGGGGGGGGGGGACCGGGAAGCCTTCTCGTCAGGGGGATGTAGAAGGCTCGCCCTTTTTCCCCAATTTTATGGGGTCTTCTTTGGGCCCGGGGGGTTTTCGGGGGCCAAGGGGGGGTGTTCATTTAAGCTTGGGGAAAAAATCACTGAAAACAAGAGTTAGGGATTTTTTATTGCTGTTGGCTTTCTCTCCCCACCCTTTATTCTGAGGGGCCCAAAATTTAATTTCTGTTTGTTTTGGGGGGGTACAGCTATTGCGGAAGGGAACCATTGGGAAATTTTTGTTTATAAAAAAACAAATTTACTTTCACTTACGGGTTTTGCTTGCTGAAATTTTTTTGAGTACCCAAGAGGTCTTTTTTTGTTTGGTTTTTGGGGGGTCGGCCATGAAATTATAAATATATATATATATATATAATTTATATATATAAAATTATATATATATATATCAAATATATATATAAAATATATATATATATATATTTATATATATTTATAAAAAGGGAAAAGGGAAAAGCCCCAAACCACAAAAAAAAAATACAATTATGTGGGTGCAAGCAGAAAAAAAACCCCCCACTTTCCCCCTAAAAGTCCGTTAATCAAAAATTAAAAAAAAACTGTTTGCATTTCCCAAAATTAGTGAAAAAAATTTCAGTGCTTTTTTGCTTGCCTGCAGAGGGGTTTGGGCCCCAACTTGAGCCTTCTTAAGAAAATTTTTTAAGGGGAAACACAGAAAAAATTAAAAAGGGGGCCAGCGTTAAAAACATATGCAAAGGGAGTGAATACTTAAAATCCATAGGGAAAATGAATAAAAAACAAAAAATAAAATATAATAACTCCATAATAAAGTGAAAAATACATCATTTGTGTAATAAAAGTGTAATACATATTAATCCCCATATTAAAAATACATGATACAATCATAAATTTTTTAAAGTCCCATTGTTGCGTTTTAATTAAAAATCAGTTTTACAGTGATATTAAGGGGCTAATGTTTCCCAAAAAATAAAAAAAAAAATTGGGGTAAAAATGGCTCCTCCTACCCTTCACGGGTTTTAAATGGCCCACTTTTTCCCCCCGGCGTCTGGGGCGATTCAGTGGCAAAAAGGGAAAAATGAAAACCGCGTGTGAATTTTTGGGCTCCCTCGCGCTTTGGCAATGACATAAAAAAAACCACTCCATCCCAAATATTTGAAAAGGGGGAAAAATTTGCGCCATCCAGACGCTTAAAACAAATTTTATAAAAAATTACACAGCTACACGCGTGCGTACTTGACTTTTTCCCAAATTTTGCCCTAAATTTAATTTAGATAAAATTTGGTCCTTGAATGTAAAAAATTGAAAAAACCCAAAGTCCCCTATTCATAAAGGGAAAAAATAAAACCTAATCAAGTATATAAAAAATTGTTTGCCGTTTAAAAAAACATGCACACAAAAAGGTCTCCTAAAACCCATATATCGTATAAAAAAAAAGAAAACTGTATTTATAATGTGTACTAAATATCTATACCTAATTAACAAACAAAAACAAAATAATATGAAAAAAAAAATAATAAAAAAAAATTATAAAATTTTTAAAAAAATAAATTTTTTTAAAAAAATTTTAAAATTGAAAAATTAAATAATAAAAAAAAAATTTTATATAAAAAAAAATTTAATTTTTTTAAACCCCTTCATCTTTGTAATTGTATTTAAAAATAAAAAAAAAAAAAAAAAGAAACATGGCAAAGAGGGGTTCGGGGGAAAACCCCCCACGCCCCGCCCCCAAACATCGTGGGTCAAAAACGTGCGGGTTAACTTTGAAAAAAAAAACACATTAAAAAATAGAAATGAAATATGCCTCGTACTTCCCCCTGGGGGAACATTTGGCTACAAAAGGGAGAAAGGGCAGCCATTTTTTTCAAATTTTGTCGCTCAACAACCCCAATGGATCCCCGGAACACAAAATCCCCGTAAAATAAAAATATTTTATATTGGAATATCCCAAAATATACGAATCAAATTTTTTTTTAAGATGAAAGTGTGTTGACTTTATTTTTTTATAAAAGGGGAGATTATCTTTATTACTAAATTAAAGTTTTGTCGAAATAAAAAAATTAAAAAAATTGGTGTGAAACCCTTTCTTATAAAGGACTTTAACGTTTTTTGGGTTTTTGACCAAAATTTTTTTTCCCTTGATAGAGTGCCAAAGACATCTTTTCTATATGCTGTATCTTTTTGTCTTTTAAAACACCCAATTTCACTGGACAAGGTTTCTTTTTGAGGCACTATGGCTCAACAAATTTAAGTCCTAAAAATGAACTCCACGGGAAATTTTTTCATTTTTTCCCACATTTATGGGAAATTTTAAAAAAGGGGCATGAAAAGCTGAAACGTAAAATTTGTCGCACATTTAATTCCCTTGCAGTACGCTAATGGAAAAACTAAAAAATAGTCGCATTCCAAAAAAGTCTTCGTTGCCCTTCGTCCTATCTTTTTTCAGGGTGATCTGGACTTTCAGCAAGATTTTTTAAGGGGTTTTTTAAACAAATGTTCATTGGGGCATTATGCTATGAATGTGGAATTTCTCCATAAGTTTAATTTTAAGAAATCAACGAAAAAAAAATTAAAATTTCAAAGAAGGGAAAAATTGTATCTAGTACTCCCGAAGGTATTGGGAAAAACATCAAAAAAAAAACGGGGAAAAAAAATTATCGGGGAACACGGAAATTATAGAGTCCCAAAAAAGAAAAGGGAAAAAATTTTAGAGACTTTTGAGGACTATCAATTAAAAAGTAATTCTTAATAGGGGCTTTTGGGACGGTCCTATGGAGGGTAGATACATTATTTCTTCCCCCTTTTGGGGTGACCCCTTCTGCTTTTTCTTTATAGGATCACCTTTTTTTAGGGCAGGGCTGAGGCAGGGCCAAAAAAAATCCAGGAAAACGAGGAGAGGGAGGTGGAGAAGTTTCTAGGTGGGTTTCCCATGGCCCGACTCGGGGCACAGGTAAGGGGAACTCAAATTGTTGTAAATATCTCCAAAACCAATTTTTCTCCCCCCGAGATTTTCCCTTTTACAAAAAAGGGGGTTTTCTTTTAGGGCCAAATTGTCCCCCCAATTTCAAATTTATCTAGAAACAAAAAATTAAAAAAGGTTCTTTAGAAACAGTCCCACTGAAGGTCCAATTTTTTTTTGATAGAAACCATGGGGAAACCACAGACGAAAAGTTTTATCATTTTTAAAAAATCTGGGTCTGTTTAAGAAAAGCAAATTTATGCCGCCCAAAAAAACCCTCAACCGGTAGAAACATTTCATAAACTCTCCCCAGATCGGATTGACAAAATTTTTAAAAGAAGGGGAAAAAAGGGTAAAAATTAAATACCTTTTTAAAAAGTCCCCAACGGAGGGAAAGGAGGCATTAGAATCCCCAAATTTAAAGGGGGTTTAATAAGATTTTTGCCCCGGGCCCATAAAGGCGGGGGGTTCGGTTTTTTTGGATAAGGAGAAAATATTTACAGGAAATTAAAAAATCAAAATTGTGTTTCTGTAACTTATGAGAAACTAACATATAATTTCCCGAAAAAAGAAAACGGAACGTATTACACAAATTACTCAAATATTTAGAAAAAACATGTTATTAACACCTCCATCATGTTATTGGGCAAAATCCATCATGAATTATTTTAAAAAAAAAGAATACTATTTTTCCGGTTTTTCTATGTATTACCCCCAAAAACCATAAAAAGGCTAAATTTAAACCCCCCGGACGTCCCCTTCGCGTCGACCCCAATCGATTCTGTCTCCCTTTTGGCCCCTTTTTTGATAGAATATTTCACCCGTGATTCGCCTTTCTAAATTTTTTTGTTTTAGATTTCTCTGACTTTTTGGACAAACCCAAGAGCCATTTTCCCTCAGTTGATTAAAGGAGATTTTTTGTTGACCCCTAGATGTAACGTCTCTTTACCCTCGATTGGGAAAATGGAAAGGGTTTTTAGAGCTACGAGGAAGGTGCTGGAGAGAAGATCAATTTGAACCCTGAAAAGAGAGATTTTTGCCGGATTTACTCCCAAAACATTTGGAGGGGAGAATTATTTTCCCTTTTTTGGGGGCGACTTTTTTTTATCCAGAAGAAAAGGGGGCGGGGTTTGGGCTCCAACATGGCCCCCCCCCCGCCCCCCCCCCCCCCCCCCCCCCCCCCCCCCCCCCCCCCCCCCCCCCCCCCACCCCCACCCCCCCCCCCCCCCCGTTTTTGCAAATGGGTTTTTTGGGCAGAAGTGGAGGAACCTACATTTATACTAAAACATCTATTTTGAGACCCTGCCTTTTTTTTTTTTTTTTATGGGGTCCGTTTATTTGGGAAAATTTTGCATAATTTGGGGGGGCCCCGGGTCCTTATTTGGGGTTTTTTGGAATTCCTGAAAAAGGGAAAATACCAGAATTGGGGGTTTTCCCTGGAAATTTTTGTGGAAGAGGTTAACCCTTTTTGGGGCCCCCCGATCCCGGGGGGATTGTATAGGGATGTTGATTTTGATCTTTTCCAGAAGCCAATGACCGCAATAGTTCTCCTGGAATATCATAGTAACCAAACCAAAAACGTGGAAAAAAAAACCCCCCCCCTTTGGTCCAAATTTTAAGAGGGTTGATAGGGATGTTTTTCAGAAAGAATATTCCCAGATATTTTGGGTTTTGGAGAAATGTCTGATAGTTTATAGATTTTTTCAAAGGGGGTATCCAGATTCCCCTTTTTGGAAGGGGGGAGAGAGTGCATATGGATGGAACAGGGGAAAAATAGAAAAAGAAAGGATAGGAAAAACTTTAAAAGTTAATTGCTTTTATTACCACTTTCCACCCCCTTTTTTGGAGAGAATACAAGGAGCGCGGGCTGGAAAAAAACTGGCCCATTATTTTCATCAAGCATACCCCAAAAATTTTAGGAATGATCTCTCCTCCAATTTGCTGTTACAAAAGATCTCAAATTACGAGACAAAATAGTTTTGAGGGAGATGTGGGAAAATTTTGCTAAAGTTTTTTAGACAGACCTTTCTGCCCCTCTAAAAAAAAAGGCACTTTTTCCTTTCCTTGGCTGTGGCCAATGTTCAAATGTCATCAAGGGAGAGTTTTTGACCCATCCACAAATGAGTAAACGGATTAGGATTAAGCAGTTTTACACGTGTGAATCCCGGTTTGTGGTCTACGAGATCAAGTGTCCTTGCGGTCTCGCATACGTTGGGAAAACTACCCAGCATGTGCGGACCGCATCGCAAAACACAAGTCTACCATTAGGAGGAACGAGCTCCTCCTACCGATTCCAGCACATTTTGCTGAACAGAAACATAATGTGTCACAGTTAAGATACCAGATTTCTTGTAGAGAAAATATTCTGGGTCATTTTGCATTTTGTTCATGACAGCCAGCCGTTTTTTGTGCATATATTGATTTTCCTTTTTGCCATTGTATTTTAATAGGTGTAATAAAGTTACAAAGAGTTGAATAAGAGATGTAAAACTTGTAAAGTGAGTAATGATGTTTTTATTGATTTTTTATGTTACTAACAACAATATACTTGTCATAATTGTTGTGTATACTAACAACTTGTTGTTATTGTTTTTATTATTTTAGAGATTCGGTTGAAAAAGGTCCGTCTAGGGACCGAAACGTACAAAATATACGAATCTAATTATATATAAGATGAAAGTGTGTTGACTTTATATTTTATGAAGCCGGATGATTACCATATTACTCAATAAAGTTTTGTCAAAATGAAAAATGTAAACATTGGTGTGCAACCTTTCTATATAAAAGGCCACTGTAAAAGACACCGTTAGTAAATGTCCTATTCTAAAACATCTTATTTCAAATACTAATTTTTTCTTGCAAATTTTATTCTAAGTGTCCAAAAGGTCATTTTTGCCAGTTTTGGGGTCAGGCCACTGTAAAAGACACCATTAGTAAATGTCCTATTCCAAAACATCTTATATCAAATACTCATTTCTTCTTGCAAATTTTATTCTAAGTGTCCAAAAGGTCATTTTTGCCGGTTTTGGGGTCAGGCCACTGTAAAAGACACCATTAGTAAATGTCCTATTCCAAAACATCTTATATCAAATACTCATTTCTTCTTGCAAATTTTATTCTAAGTGTCCAAAACGTCATTTTGCTGGTTTTGGGGTCAGGCCACTGTAAAAGACACCATTAGTAAATGTCCTATTCCAAAAAATCTTATTTCAAATACTCATTTCTTCTTGCAAATTTTATTCAGTGTCCAAAATGTCATTTTTGCTGGTTTTGGGGTCAGGCCACTGTAAAAGACACCATTAGTAAATGTCCTATTCCAAAACAACTTATATCAAATACTCATTTCTTCTTGCAAATTTTATTGTGTTTTATTGAGTGTCCAAAAAGTCATTTTTGCTGGTTTTGTGGGTCACACTACTGTTGAAGAGACCGTTAGTAAATGTCCTAGAGAAAGAAATCTATTTCTGTTTCTACTAAACAGTTGTACTCTTCTGGATCATCTAAATGCTCTCTAGCAGGACATGTACTGGCTTAAGCAGGGGAACACGTCTGGCACTGCAGATCTGAGTCCCTGGCGGGGTAGTGTGTTACTGATGGTAGCCTTTGTTACATTGGTCCCAGCTCTCTGCAGGTCATTCACTAGGTCCCCCTGTGCGGTTCTGGGATTTTTGCTCACTGTTCTTGTGATCATTTTGATCCCATGGGATCTTACGTGGAACCCCCAGATCGAGGGAGATTATCAGTGGTCTTGTATGTCTTCCATTTTATAATTATTGTTCCCACAGTTGATTTCTTCCCACCAAGCTGCTTGCCTATTGCAAATTCCATCTTCCCAGCCTGGTGCAGGGCTACAATTTTATTTCTGGTGTCCTTCGATAGCTCTTTGGTCTTCACCATAGTGGAGTTTGGAGTGTGACTGTTTGAGGTTGAGGCACAGGGTAACTGGCAGTAGCCCCATTTCAGTTTTTGCACTATGGCCCAAGAAGTTCAAGTTATGCCTCTGCTTGCAAACTTTGTACATGTGATATATGTGGTGGCAGCAAGAACACCCCAACGGGGATGATGGATGTTCAGCTGGCAGGGGCGTAGTTATAGGGGGTGCAGCGGTAGCAGCCACTACGGTCCCTGCATCCTGAGGTGTCTCAAAAGCCCCTTTGACACATCAAAAGACACCAGTATTGGAAATGGCACATGGTAACTGTCAGGGGTGCCAATAGGGCAGTACTCCAGTCAGTGGCCCTAATCTAAAGGGACCCATTGATATGTTAAAAAATAGGAACTAGTTATGGGTGGGGGCCCCATTTGATTTAGCTGCATGGGGCCCTGAAGTGGTTAATAGATGACTGACAGCAGCCTTGGCTACCACTGCACCCCCTATAATTATGGCCCTGCCAACTGAACCTCCATGTTCCCCGTTGGGATGTTCTTGCTGCCACCACATATATGACATGTTCTTGGGCCCTGGTGCAGAAAGTGATAGGGGGCTCCTGCCAGTTACCATGTGTCATTTCCAATACCGGTGTCTTCTTATGTGTCAAAGGGACCCAGTAACAGCTACTACCGCTGCACCTCATATAGCTATGCAGTCCTCATCTGTTAGCCATTGAAAATAATGAATTATTTTAGCCTGTGAATTTTTTTCTGTGACTCTTAGAGCCAAATTTTCTTCACTAAGCTGCTCGACATATCGATTTTACTCTTAGGGAAGGTAATTGCGGCTTCTCCTCACCTGTGTTAGTATAAAAATTAACCTGAACATCATCTCCCATTGACTTTAATGGGGTTCGAAGTTCGAGTTTGACTCGAACTGAACTTCTCAGAGTTCGAGGTTCGATTTAAACTTCGAACCGAACTTCTCAAAATTCGAGATTAGACTCGAATTTTTTTACCGTTCGCTCATCACTAATAATGAAGTAGAGTTGCTGGACTGAAGCCCAGTCGAACACTTTTGGGAAGAATTGAAGAAAAAGCTAGGCTTCAGGATCAAGATGGTTTCTGATGCGAGGAATTTGGTCGATGTAAAGTATCCCCCAAAAATCCTGTTAAAGTAGTTTGTGAGGTGTGGGGTAACGTTAGGCACTATCTTTTTATAGTATTCCGCAGAGAGACCCTCAGAGCCTGGTGTTTTATTATTGGGCAAACCTTTTATAACTGTATTCACCTCTTTCTCAGTCAACTCTGCCTCAAGGAGTTCTTTCATGTCCGAGGGTAATTTAGACAGGGAGAGGCCATTCAAGAAGGCCCAGGTATTCATAGAATCATAGGGGGATGCCTTATAAAAGTTTGTAAAATGTTGTGTAAAAATAGTTTGAATAGTGATAGGATTATGTATGGGTGTCTGCGTTATCGTCTCTTTTAAGGATAATGTGCCTAGTTGACTTCGGTTTCTGCATCCTCGCTAATAGGGAACTAATTCTATTACCCCATCGAAATAATTTGTTACAAATTGCCTATATTTCCCATTTTGCTTGACCACGTAAGAAAATCTCCATCAACGTTTCGGTTTCTAAGTATTTTTCTTTGGAGATTGGTGTTGTGGTAGTCATATAGTCTCAATAGGAAGACGTGAGGTCAGCATTGAGCAAGTCCTCCTCGATTCCCTATTTTTAAGTTCGAGATATGGCTACACAGTATTTTAGAAGTTTGCCAGAAAAGGGCCACATCCGAGGCATGTTCCATATTGTCATCAACAAATTGAGCCCAGTTAGTTGTCAAGTATTGTTTGTCTTCTGAGTGAAGTAAGTAGGAGGGATGTGTGGGAGAATAATCAGATGAGCAGGCATTGGAAAAACGTATTGGGACCTGGTCTGAAATTACTATGTTGTCAATATTACATGCGAGAAAAGGCCTGAGGAGACGAGAAAAGAATCAGTTTGCGAATGGCTTGTATGTACGCCAGAGTAGAACGTGAAATCTTTGACTGAGGACATGCCATGGGTCACAAAGACCAAAGTGGCCCACGAGGGTTAGTAAAAGTTGGATGGAGCATGTCATATGAGACATTTGATATACGGTTGAATTCAAGTTGAAGTGTGGTAAATCTCCACCGGGGACGATGATCTAGAGGTGTCATCCCAGAAAAAATTATAGAGGTCGGAATAAAAATCCGCATTCAGTTAGGCGCATAAAGGTTAAGGAGAGCGTGATTGTGGTGTTTATTGTAATATCCGAGAATAGAAATCTGCTTCCCAGGTCTGCATAGGTTTCATGAACTATCAGGAAAATTGAGGAGTGAAACAATATTGCCACCCCCCCCAAGATTTGGAGGTAAAGGAGGTGTGCATTGCACCCCTAACCATGAGGCTTTAACCCCTTACCGACATTTGTCGTACTCATATGGCAATGTCGGGTAGGGGTTCCCGCAAATTGACGTATGAGTACGTCAGGGCGATCTTGCGCGCTCACAAGCGGAGCGCGCAAGATCGCGGCATGGAAACAGCGGTATATTACCGCTGGCACCATGCGGCATCCCCCACGGCCGGAGTGGGCTCCGGCCGGGGGGGATTAACCCCCCGATGTCGCGACATCGTGGACGCGACATCGCAGCTGCGAGCAGCAGGAGTGAGCTCCTGCTGCCCGCGATCCCGGCGCAGTGACGGCGCTCAGTGCCAGTACTGATCTCCTACCAGACAGCCCGAGCATCCGGGTTGTCTGGTGACGTCACGATGCCCACAATGCATTGTGGGCAGCGTGACTGACAGTTGCCATGGAGACCAGCATACAGCTATAAGCTGTGTGCTGATCTCCTATTGCATGAACGATCTGACGATCGTTCATGCAATTCCCCCCTGGGGAAAAGTGTAAAAAGTGTGAAAAAGTAAAAAAAAAGTGTAAAAAAGTAAAACACAAACACAAAAAATAAAATAAAAACACGTACATCGCCCTTTTCCCCTTTACAAACGCCAATCGCCCCAAAAAAGATCAAAAATAAATAAAGTACCCATATTTGGTATCGCCGCATGCGTAGTGACCCACCCTATAAATCTGTCATGTTAATTAACCCGTACGGTGAACGCCGTAAAAAAAAAAACCCAAAAAACAGTCACAGAATTGCGATTTTTGTTCATCCCGCAGCACATAAAATGGAGTAAAAAGTCATCAAAAACTCATATCAACATCAAAGTGATGCCAATTAAAATGTCAGTTCATCCCGCAAAAAAAAGTCCTTACACAGCTCTGTATACAGAAAAATTAAAAAGTTCTGGCTATTAGAAGATAGCGATGCATAAATATTGTTTTACACAATAAAAACACTTTTTTTTTCCAAAAATTTGTGCTTTCAAATAAAAAAACTACATAAATTGGGTATCACTGTAATCGTCTCAACCCACAGAGTAAAACTAACTTGTCATGGATACTGCATGGTGAACGCTATTAAAAATAAAAATAAAAAAACACTGCTAGGATTGCAGTATTTTTTTTTCCACCCTTGTCACGGGGGTCGGGGGGGCTCCGCTGCCCCCCGGGGACCGCCCCCGGGTCGGGGGGATCCGGCGGGCGCTGCGGCTCCCGGCGACCTTCCCCCTGTTTTGTCCCTTTCCCGGCGCCGGGTTCTTTCCCTTGTCCGCGCTCTGTGAACGCTGCCCCCGGGGCCGCCGTGGGGCCTGGCCGCTGCCCCCAAGGCCGGGTGCGCGCCGACTTCTCAAAATTTTAAAAGGGCCAGCGCCCCGTTTAATTTTGGTCCATTGTCGGGGCGGGGTTTTTTATTTAAGGTATCCGCCCCCAAAAATTTCCGGCCGTCTGTTGGTGGGGTTTCTTTTTGGGTTTTGGGGGGGAGTTTTGGAGTTTGTTTGATTACCTTTTGTCCCCAGTCCCTTGTTTCCTTTTCCGACCTTGCCTGTTTCCCGCCTGCCCTGCCCGTTTTTCCCCCGTCTTGATTTAAAAACTCGGGCCGCTCCCCGGGACCTTCTCCCTGCCCCCGGGATTTATGCCTCCCGGGTTTACGTTTCTTTTACCCGCTGAAACCCCGGTTTGCCATCGCAAGAAAGTACGTCGGGGGGGTAAGGGCCCCGGGGTAGCCTCAGGGCCGCAGAAAAGTCCTTTCCCGCTTTGCGGGGGGGCTTGGTGAAAAAAGGGGGCTATTTAATTTCCCTTTTCCCCTTGGCGGGGCCCTTAAAGCTTTCATCGCTTGCTTTGGGCCCCCAGCGGACCCCAACTCCTCCGTTACGTACGGGATGGCCATGGATTCCGGGGGGAAACCTCTGCCTGTTTCCGGGACTTCCTACGGGCTGTGGCCCACAGCGGGGTCAATTTTATCGCCCCCAGTAGCGGCCATGATGCGGGAACCTGGTGATTCGTTCCCCTTTCCCCGGCTGCTGCCCCTGACCTGCACCCTTTCCCTCCGGCACCCTTTGGGCTCTACCTGCTTCGGCTTGGGCCCTTTTCTTGCTTTCTCCCACTCCCTCACGCTGCGTTGGGGCCCCCAAGAAGTGGGGGGGTTGGGTTTCCACAAGACAGTTGTAATCCACCAAAATAAATGGGGCTAAATTTACAGGAAAAGGAAAGGGTTGGTTCAAAAAAATTGGGGGGCTTTTTTTGGGAAGAACCCCCCTTGGGTTGGGCCTTAAAGGGGGGGCCAAATAGGGGGGGATCAATTTTTTGGGCCCTTTGGGAGGGCCCGGCCCTTTCCCAAACCCCTTCCTCCGGGGGGTTTCCGCAGGGGGTTCTTCGAGGAAACCAGGCCGTACTTCTTCGGCTGCCGTGGCTGCCCCGGGGTTTAGAAAGGGCGACAAAAAAGTCGGTCAGTATTCGGGGCAGTTTGCACTCTCGTTGGAGCTGGTTTGGGAAAACAAAAAGGGCTTGGGGTGGGGAACATTTGGAAGGGGCCTTCGGGGCAAACCCCAAGGCCCGAGCTCGCCGCTGGGGGATCTACCAGCTGCCTTGGGGTTTTTTTGGGACCTTAATTTTTTTTTTTTTTTTGGGGGGGGGGCAAAAAAAACCCGGGGGTGGGAATTAAATTTTTCGCTTTGCCAAAAAGGCAAAAAGGGAGCTCCGCCCCTACAACGGGGCGGAAACCCCCCGTCCACGAATTTTCCCCCCGTTTGGGCCCTCCCCGTTCCTACCCGGGGTCACCCCTTCCTACTAAAAACGGCCTTTAAAGGGAAACCCTATCAGGTCAGAGGGGCCCCCCTTTGTCCCGGAAAGGAAAGTTCTTGCGTCTTTCGAAGCAGCTCTGTTTTTATTGGGGCCCGGGTTCTGGCCATTTCTTTGGGGGGACTGTTCCGGTCCGCCCGGGAAACTTCCGCACCTAGGGCTCATAGGAGAGGGGGAAACCCCAAAGGGGTCAGGAAAGGCCCCTCCCCGTTTACCATGCCCGTATAAATTTTTTGGGGGGCTTTCTCCCGGGCAAAAACCCCTTTTTGGGGCCCCCAAACCCCCATTTGATCCGGATCAGCAGGAAACCTTTATAAGCCCGAACTTGTGGGCCAGGTTTCGTTTTTTCTGTTTACCCCCCCGTTGAAAAAAACTATGTTCGTCCCTCGGTCAGTGGGGGGAAAAGCCTTAAAAAAACGCGAATTTCCGGTTCCCCTTTCGGCCCCCCCCTTCTTGCAAAAATTTGGGGGCCCCTTTTAAAAGGAAAAACGTTTTGCAAAATTTTTCCGGCCCCCGATCCTCTCGGAGATCCTTTTGGGCCTTCCTTTGGTACCCCGGACCATACCCCGGACTTTGGATTTGGGGCACAGGTGAAACATGGTTTGGGGTTTCCCCGTGTTTTCCTTTGTTGCCTGGGTTAAAACCGCAACTGCTCCCCCAAAATCACTCCCGGGAAATCCCGCCAAAACCCCCTCCAGGTCTACCTTGCCTTTCTGGGACTTTGCCCATTTTCTTTTCGGAGGTCAGGCTGAAAAGCTTCCTCCACACTTTGGCCCTTTTAAAATTTTTCCCTTTTACTGAACCTGGCTGTACTCCTCCCAGAGGCGGGGTTTTACTCTCTCCGTCCCCGGAGGGGTAAAAGGGGAAGTCCCGAAAAACATAAGGGAATCCGCAAAAAGGGTTAACCGTAAGTCCCCGTCTCCGGTGGGGGGCCGGCTTCTTTTTTCGTGGAAAAAAAAAGGGCGGGGCCCTCCGGCCCTTTATGACTTTCGGGGTTTTAATAAAAAAATTTCCATTTAAAAAAAAGGGGCCCGTTGCCCTTTTATTTTCCCAAAATTCCCTTTTAAGCTGCGTTTGGGGCCCAAAATATTTTTTTAAAAATGGATTTTACGCCGGGGGGTACAATTTAATCCCCATTTGGGGGAAAGGGGATGAATGGGAAAACGGGATTTTAAATTTCACGGGACGGCCATTTTGGTATTTGGTTTTTTCCTTTCGGTCCCCTGCAAAAGCCCGGGAGTTTTTAGAACTTTGTTTTAAAGAAAATCTTTCGGGGACCTACTCTATGTCGTTTTAAATTGTTCTTCGGGAAGATATTCTCCTTTTTCCCCCCCTGATCTCGAGGGCTAATCGCCACCAAAGTCCGCCGGGCCCCAGGCGGGCCCCCGCCCCTAAAAAGCTCTTTGCCAAACCCCCGGGAAAAATGCCTCTTTTGAAAGTGCCCGCCCTTTCCCCCCTTTCTTAGGGAAATTGTCTCAGATAAGGGTATCCGGAAAGGATCCCTCCAAACTTTCCGCGGTGCTTTCAGTGGGGCCCAATCGGTGGGGCCCTTGGGGATTTAAAAGTTTTTTGGGGGTTTTTCAATTTTATGGTAATTCTCCCAATTTTCACCCCTTTTTGGCCCCTTGGTTTGGCCCCCGACCCAGGAAAAATGCCCAAACCCCCAAAAACCCTGGCCCCCAAAGGGAAAAAAAAAGATGCCTTCGCGGCCTTTAAAATTGGAAATTTTTTTCGGCTCCCGGGTTCCTTTTTCGGGGCCCCGCCCTTTTAAAAAGTTTTCCGTTTATTCTGGGAAAAAAAGGGATGCTTCTTCGGTGGCGGGGGTTTCGTCCTCCTGCCGGATCCCCTGGGGAAAATAAAATACCTGTGTTTTTTTCTTTCCCAAGGAAAATTTCTCCTTTCCGGTTTTTATAAAAGGGGGATTTTAAGGGAATGGTTTTAAATTAATGGAAAAGTGGTTAGGGGAAGGGGGGGGGGTTCCTAAAAAGCTGGGAGGGGGCTTACCCCCTTTTGTTTTTTCGGGGGGCCTAAGGGAATTTTTGGAAATTCATGGGTAAAACCAAATTATTTAAAAAAAACGGGGGGGGGGATTTTTCTTTGCCCGGGGTTTTTTCTTTCCCCTTACCCCCTTTTTCGGGCCCCCGGGCCGAAGGAAAAACCCCAGAAATGATTTCTTATCCGTTCCCGGAAAAAACGGTTGGGTCTTGGCCTCCTCCCCAGCACTTTTCCCCCCGGGGGGGGCCCCGTCAAGGCGTTTTTTGCCCCCCGTGGAACCCCTTTCCAAACAACCTACCCCCCCGGGGAAAAGGGGCCGGGAAAAGTGGCGACCTGCCCTTTGCGCCCCAGAATCCTGAAGGGGGGGGGCACTCTTTTAATAAGGCCCGGGCCCCCCAGGGAGTTTCCCTAGGTTTGCTTCAATTGGTTCCCGAATTTTATGGGTTTGGGGCCTAAACTTTTTGGTCCGGGAATGGGGGGGGACTTTGCAGCTTTAAATTAAAATGGGTAAAAAGGTTGAAACCCGGGGGCCTTTTGCCCCTCCGGGGGCCGGAAAATTGGAAATTTTGAAAAGGAAAAATTAAATTTTGGATCCAAACCGGGTATTTTGGGAACAGGGGGGACGGGGGCAAAGGGGGCCTTTTCCTAAAAAATTTTGGGGGAAAATTTTTCCTAGGTGGGGGTTAAAAATTGGAAAAATATTCCCAAAATTTTTAAAATCACGGGGTTTTCCCCTTTTTGCACGGTCTTTCCCCTTTAAATTTTCCCCGATTGGGAAATCCAATTTTTTTTCTAAAAATTTTTGGGGGCTTTGTGTGGTCATTTTTCAAGGGGCCGTTTTGGGCTTCTTTTCCGCATACCCCCCGTAATGGGGGAGAAGGGTTAACCAGTGGGGAAGAGGCATTTGGGGGTTTCCGGGGCCCCCCATGTAAATTTTGGCGGTTTTGGGCAGGGGGTGTTTAAAAAAAAAAAAATTTAAAAAATTAAAACTTTAGATTAAAGGGGGTGTGCTGGGGGGTCAAGCTTTTTTGGGGTGGGGGGGGAATGGCCCCCCAAAAAAGGGCCACCTCCGGGGGTATGGGGGCCCCGGGTGTGGATGCCCCCAAAGTTTAAAGGGAAACATTTTAAAGCCCTCCTGACCCCAAGGGGGCCCGGGGTTCTGGGGCTGGGGGGGCCAAAAACCCCCAAAAAGGGTTAGGCGACAGGGGAACCCTTGGGGCCCCAGCCCCTATTTAGCCCGGCCATATTTTTTTGGTTGGCCCAAAAAATCAAATTTTAATTCAACCTTTTTTTTGGCCAATTTTATAATTTTTTTAGGCCCCCCCCAAATACATTTGGGTTTTTTCCCCCCCTTTGGAAAAGGTTAAATTCCCTTTTGAATTTTTAATTTTCCCGGTTTTTTTTTTCCTTAACAAGGGTCCCCTTCCCTCCTAACCCCTGCGCTTCCCCAACTCCTTCCATGTCTTTTTCCTCAAGCCGGGGGGGGACTGGGAAACGCTTTCCCCGGGGGGCTGTTCGCCTTCTCCTGTGGCCAACTTTGACAAACATCTTTGAGGTCAAGGATTGGTTGGTGGCCTTAGGAAAACATTTTGGGGGAAGGGGGGGTTCCTCCTCATTGACTGGAAAGGGGTTTCGGGCCGGGAAAAAAGGGGGGCCGGGTTTTGTGGGAAAAACCGGGGGGCCAACCTGTTCGCCTGACCCCTCTCTAGGTTTCAAAAGGAAAAGGGGGGGAGACTAAGGGGGGGGTTTTTTTTCACGGGGGTCGCGGGGCCCCCGCTGCCCCCCGCGGGCCGGGCACCCTGCTCCCCAGGGGGTCCGGCCGGCGCTTTGGACCTGCCCGGAACCCTTAACATGCTGTCCCCGGGGGGGTTCCCGGCGCCCCGGTTTTTCTTCCTGCCGGGCCTTTTGGGAACGCTGGGTCCCGGCGGCCCCCCCTCCGCCCCGGCCCGAACCTTCTCTAAATTTAAAGGGGCCCCCCCCTCCCCATAATTGGTCCATTGGGCGGGCGCTTTTGGTTTTATTTTAAGGTATCCGCCACCAAAACTTCCTGCCCGTCTTTTTTTGTGGTTTTTGGGTGCGTTTTGGGGGTTTTGGTGTTTAGTCTTGATTACCTGTGTTTCCAGTGCATTGCTCTTTTTTCCCGACCTTTTCCTGTTTGGCCCCCCCTTCCCCTGACCATTGCCCGTCCCTGAATACGAAAAACTGCCCCCTGCCCTGGACCTTCTTTTCCTGTCCCCCCGGACTACCCCCTCCGGGGTTTCGTTTTGTACCACGCTGTTTCCCCGTCCGGGCCCTCGCAAGAAAATCACGTTGGGGTAACGGGCCTCTTGGGCTTTTCCCCCAAAACCGCAAAAAGTCCATTCCCGCTTTTTCGGCCGGCTTGGTGGAAAAAACCGGGGGTTTCTTTTGATTCCGTTTCCCCCCGGCTTGGCTTTGTATTTATCCTTGCGTTTGGCCCAAACGGGTTTCCCCTCCTTCCGTTACAACCCTGCCTTCAAAAAAAACGGATTTTAAAAACCCACCATTTAAAATCTTTTTCCCCCCCAAAAAAAGTTATCAATAAAAAACCCCATCCCCCGAAAAAAAAAAGTCCCTTTTACAGTCCAAATTAAAAAAAAGAAAAAAAAAAAAAAAGTTATGGCCCCTTTTGGGCTGCGGGGAATGCAAAAAAAAAAATGTTTTCCTTTTCAAATAAAAGTGTTTTTTTATTGTTTTAAAAAAAGCTTTAAAACTTTAAAAAAAATATCAAATGGGTATCGCGAAATCGTATCAACCGCTGAGTAAAACTAGATGTCATTTATACCGACAGTGACCGCTAAAAAAAATAAAAAAAAAAAAAACCCTTCCGGGATTGCTGTATTTTGTACAAAATGCCTCACAAAAATTAATAAAAAGCCCCAAAGCCCAAAAGGGTTTTAAAAAAGCGACCATAAAGTTTGTAAAAAAATTTTACCAAAAAAAAACTCATCCCGCAAAAAAAAAAAAAAAAAAAAAAAACCCTATACAGCTCCATAAAACAGAAAAAAAAAAAAAAAAGTTAGGGCTCTTAGACTGCGGAATGCAAAAAAAAAACGTGTTTTCCTTTTCAAATAAAAGTGTTTTTTTGTGTAAAAGCAGTAAAAACATTAAAAAAAATATAAAAATGGGTATCGCTGTAAACGTATAAAACCTGTGAGAAAACAAATGTCATTTTGGGGCACAGTGAGCTGTAAAAAATAAAAAAAAAAAAAACCCTTCCGGGAAATTGCTGTTTTTTGTAAAAAATGCCTACAAAAACTTAATAAAAAGTAAAAAAGCATACAGCCCCCCGTAATGGTCCCCAAAAAAAAAACATCAATCTCTCAAAAAAAACAACCCCACAAGCAGTCCATATGCAAAAAAATTAAAAGAAAGCATGGTGTCAGAATAGGACAAATAAAACGAATTTAAAAATTTCAAAAAGGGAAAAAAAAAAAAAAAAAAAAAAAAAAACCAAAAAAAAATTCAATCCCTTTCTAAAACAAAAAAACCCAAAAAAAATGGCGGAAAATGCGTTTCCCCCTCCTTTCCATGGGCCCCAAAGCTTTTAAAAAAAATAGGAAAAACCCTGTGCGCCCAAAAAGAAAATAAAACCCCCAGATGAGATCCCTGAGGGGTGTTTTAATCCAAATTGGGGAAACTTTGGGAAAGGGTTTTCCCTGTTTTTGTTTTGGGAGCTTTGCAGATGCGACATGGCCCACCAAAATCTGTGCCCCAAAGCCAAATAACGCTCCCTCCCTTTTACCCCCTGCCCTGTGCCCAAACAGCAGTTTCACCCACATGTAGGGATTTTCCAAATTTTGGGAAAAAACTGCGTTTAAAACAATTTTGGGGCTTTTTTTTCAGGAGCCTTGTAAAAAATTTAAAAATTTTTCCTAAAATTGCAGATTATTGGAAAAAAATTTATATATTTTTTTTTCAGAACCGAACGCTAAAAAATTTGTGAAAGCCTGTGGGGTAAATATACTCACTACACCACTGGATATATTCCCTAAGGGGTGTAGTTTCCAATATTGGGGCTTTTTAGGGGTATTTCTTAAGTTTTGGAACCTTAGGGTGTCCGCAAACCCGAAATGGGCCTAAATAAAATCGTAATGAAAATGAGGCCCCGAGTCCAGTAGGTGCTCCTCTATTCTGGGGCTTTTTGGTTGAGCCAAAATAATGAAATTGGGCCCACTTTATGGGATATCTCTGAAAACGGCAGAATCTGGAGAATCAATATTAAATTTGCATTTCTCTGTTCACATTTACCGTATTCTTGTCATAATGGTATATAAAAATTGAAAAATCTGCAAAAAAAGTGAAATTTCAAAATTTCACTTTCCACTTTGCTTTAATTCCTGTGAAACACCTAATGGGTTAATAAAATTCCTAAATGCGGTTTTGAATACTTTAAGGGGTTTTTAGTTTCTTAATGAGGTCATTTATGGGGGTATCTAACATACAGGTCAATCAAAGTCACATTAGAACTGGGGCTGGTCCCTAAAAAATTTATATTGCAAATTTTCTTGAAAATTTGAAAATTAATACTAAATTTATAAGCCCCTAATTGTCGTTAAAAAAAAAAAAGACATTTAAAAAAATTTGATGCCAAACTACAGCGACATATGGTAGACCCTATGGTAGATGCTAGTTTATAAACTATTTTGAGTGGGGAAAAACTATTGTCTTACATGTAGAAATTTTTGAAGTTTGAAATTGGTAACTGTTAAAGGTTAAAGTGTCAAAAAGTGTCAAAAAGTTATTCTCACATAAAGTGACACATGACAGATTTAAAAAACGGGGCTCTGTCAGAAAGGCCAAAACTGGCTCCGGCGGTAAGGGGTTAAGAACACCGTACTCACCCAACTTGCTGTGTGTTTCTTGCAAAAAAATTATTTGTGGATTTAATTTTTTAAGATGGGATAATACTTTTTTGCGTTTTACAGGAGTGTTGAGACCTGCTACATTCCAGCTAATTATATTAAGTGTTTGTGTGTGTGAAGGACGTGTGTGTGTGTGAGGTTTGGAATGGCTCTCATCCTTTACCGGTGGTTGTCCATGAAGTAACAGTTAATGTGATCCATACAGTAGAGGATCCACTGTCCACCGGGCGCCAGATGTCCACATCACGGGGGGAGAGGAATACACCGGGGAAGAGAGACAAGAATTAACAATAACCAGGATAAAAATAGAAGCATAACAACTGGGTAGGCGTATTTCAACATGTCAATAACAGACATAAAACAAGGAAAGAAAGCTAAAAAAAACTAAAGAACATCATGCCTCTGGCATCAGTGTGATAAGTATAGAGGCCAGATTATACAATGTCAATCTGAGTCATCAGGGAAGTAGCGATGTTTCGCTTCATTGTCACCTTCAGGTGTCTTGGATACAAGGGCTGAAATCTAATGTTCTTTTCGAATAGAAGGCGACAAATCAGTGTAAACGGCTTGTGCTTTGTAGATACCGCAGCTGAGAAATCTTGAAACAAAAGGATATTCACACCATTGACCTGAAGAGATCTGGTAGCTCGGCAGGCTCTCAGAACCTTCTCCTTAATAGTTCAGTTGGCGTAGCGGGGAATGACCTGTTGTGGTTAACTGACTCTCTCTTTCTTGGGTGGACCGATGCAGTGCACTCTTTCAATAAGTTGAGGGTCGGGGGTTAGATTTAATTGAAGGGCTTTTGCCAAATTGTCCACCAAGGATTGCTGAAGCTAGTCGTCTGTGACGTTTTCCGGTACTCCTACAAAGCAGAGGTTGTTCCTCCTCTCTCTATTTTCCAGGTCTTCCAATTTGTCGCGTATGATAATTTCCACGTTTTGGTGCTGGGCAATATCGCATTCATTTGCACTGATAGTTGTCTCGCAGGACAAAATTCTGGCTTCCAATTCTCTGTTTTTTTTTTCGTGAGTTTACCATGATTTGGGAATGTGAAGTCTTGATTGAAGTCTGGATCATGTCAATGTGTCTGTT
The DNA here is from genome assembly GCA_025379985.1 of Phyllomedusa bahiana. Lineage (NCBI taxonomy): Eukaryota > Metazoa > Chordata > Amphibia > Anura > Hylidae > Phyllomedusa > Phyllomedusa bahiana. The sequence continues at coordinate 27,141 of JAODAL010027414.1, forward strand.
AAAGTAGGGAGTTTGTAACCAAGATACTTCTTGAGCGACAGAAACCACATGGTCAGCATCAGAACAGAGAGAAGTGGCCGGGCTGGCTGGAGGCAAGAGATTTGGTAGAGTAATATTTCCATTGCTCAGCAGTTCCTGAGATGCGTCAGTTAATGAGACAGTTGAGCCACTAGCCTTGTTTTGGGTCTTATTCGGTTGTGTTTTGGATCTAGACATGGTGGATCGATAAGATGAAGGCACAAGGGTGTTTTTTGTTTGCCTCAGTGACAGTGGTTGAGAGTAAGATCTCAGGAATTTGTCCATATCAAAGAGTCAGTGTGATATAGGTTGAGAGAGACAGTCTAACACCTGTGGTGTATTATAGAGGCGTTGTATGGGAGTGTGGCAATACCAACATTTATCACCAGATGGCGTTGTTGTCAAGCTGGTCCCCAAGTGAGTTTAGGCTACAACTGGTGAAGTTACTTTAGCTGCTATGCACCTGGTTCACTATTGATAGTTCTTTGGTGATGTTTCTATGCAGCAACAAGTTATTGCAATAGTATCACGACAATGCTACAGAATATTGTGTCAGACAGGGTTCAGTCACTTGCCTTCCCCCTCCCCAGCTAGTTCAGATCAAAATAGATATAGGAGGCATGGAGTGTGATTTCCCGAGAGGGAGAGATGTATAAAGAGCCTCCACCAGTTCTATAGCCAGGATATTAATGTCCAGGCCAAGTGTAAGAAAATAAGTATTGTCAGTTTGGTGCGTAATAAAGATGGTCTTCAATCTGCGATGTTGCAGGACCCCCTCACGCCATTACCTGATACCTAACCCTTATATGAATCTCCTGTACCCGCTGAAATGATTGGAGATGCCAGAAGTGTAGTTTACCAAATAGATAAATGTCCCAAAAGGAAGCAGTGTCTAAGGAGCCACCACTATTTATTAGAACCAGAGTATTATTGTACAGGCAGGTAGTTAAAGGAGTTGTCTCATTACAAGCTTTCAGCCTATCTCTGTGGCTGGCAGTTGAATTGAGGGGCGTGCTTCTTGTCTGCCTCTTCTCCTCCCTCTTCTCCCTCCCCTCAGCACACAGACAGCTCTCCTTCAGAAAACTTCTATACAGCAGAGGGGGGGGGGGGCGAGGGGTTTGCTGACCAGAGCTAACCCTGTGTGTGCCTGCTAGGTCTGCTGCAGGCTCCTGGATCAGCTGTAGTGTTAGCTCCACGGAGACATAGAGAGAGGGCTGATCAATGAGTGTGGAGCCAGAGGTCTGTGAAGATGTGTATGCTAATATCAGAGGAGGGGGGGTGGAAGTGTTCCTATACCCCCTGCTTAGCATACAAATCTGCACATCTCCAGCAACAAACAGACCCTGTCAGAACAGACACAGGGCAGCTGTGAAGCGTTACTATACTCAAGATGGGTCACTAGTACAGCAGAGCATGAAGCATTCACATGCCCCCTGATCTGTATAGTATTAGTTAGTCACAGTTCCACAGACACATCATGATTATAGTAACACATAGGGTCACTGCTGTCACATCTATTGATCAGCCTCACCTCTGCTCTCTTCAATCTGTGTAGAGAACAGGAGGAAGCAGGCACACACAGGGTTAATCCACACAAACACAGAAGCCAGAGCCTTCCCCCTCCCTCCACTACAGAAGCATACTGTGTGGGAGGGGCTCTCTGCTGATGAGTCATACAGACCTGACAGCCAGTGATAAAGATCAACAGGTCGGCTGCTATAGAGATTTGAGAAGCTGATGTACTACTGCTAACAGGGCTAACTCAAAATCAGTAGGACATTTGTAATGAACATATATTGCAAAGCTGCTTGTTTTTTTAAAGATCTTTTAATTAAAACCCAATCATTGTAGCGGGACAACCCCTTTAAGAAACGTTCAGTAGTTTACCACGGCATTGACAGTCAAGACAATCCTCTGACTGCAATTGTACTGTGATGCTGCTGGGTCAGACTGGTGGATTAGTGCCTCCTTGGCGATGAGTACAAAATTGCTGCTGTTTCCGCCAAAATGTGGAGAAAGAGGAGAGGGTATACATTTGGATTGCAGACATGGTGAGTGAAGCTTTAGAAGGAGCGCGTCAGCTGTGTATAGCTGCAAAATGATCCCAACACTTGAGTGCTGGGTGGGATCACAGAGGAGCCTGGTGTTTGATGGAGGTAAAGATGTCCTACTTAGCCATTGTATGAGACCTGCAAGTCTATGTCTGAAATGGCCTCCGTTCACACCAAGTTATGTAACGTGTGGGGGGAGGCAATGCAGCGCTCAAACTTTGAGCAGGGTCCCAGTGAAAAGTACCCGTATCCCCTATCCCACCTGATCCTGTGTCATTGCAGGTCAATCCTTGGTGCGGGTACTGGCTGGCTCCTATCTCCTGCTGGGGCTCTGGGCATTGCGTGGCAACTCCACGGTGCTTCGAGTGTCCCTCTGGGCTGGCAGATGTCGGGGCGGCAGGTGTGACTTGAACCGGAGGCTCTGCTAACTCAAAAGTGTCACCACTAGCAGTGAGGAGCTGCAGAGGGTTTCCACAGTGTGTGCTGTCTGCACTGGTGCCAAGGTAACAATCAAAATTGCTGCTTTCCTGATGCTAATGCTATGCTGGGAAAATGGTGGTTGTTCCCGGCTTTTCCTAACATCGCAGCAGTAGATAAGCACTCCGGTTGATTGCTCCTGGTCTAAATATCCCCCTTAAGGGAGCAATCTCACCTCCAATTGGTGAGTGGTTGTGTAGCGCTGAATCTCTGACTAGAGCTGCCTTTGAGTTTGTGTTCTGTTCCGTCCGGGTTGAAAACTGCGCTGGACTGTGTCAGGTTCAGTGTCGGGCGTCTGTGGTGAAGTAATCCTGGGCTTCTGTCTGGGCAATGTCGCCAGGGTATGATGTCAGTGCTGCAGTTCCACTGCAGTCCTGACATCCTCCCAGCCAGCGGTGCGCAGTAGATCTCCGGGGTCAGCCACATCCCGGTATCTACGGAGGGAGTCTGAGCATCCTCAGGCTCCTCAGGATGAGCAAGTCAGGTTGTTGCTGGGTGTCCAGAGGAATGTCGCTGGAGCCTCCAAGTTCTGACTATGCGTTGTGCGCCATTGGCAGTCTGTCAAGTAGCGCAGTATGTCTGCCTTTACTTGCGGCAAAGACAACGAGTATTGCGAGTTACCTGTCAGACCTCTGGGCAGTGAAATAAAGAGCTCTCCCGGGTCACAACTCAAAATGCTTTAAGTGCTAGGTGCTTCACGCTACAGGTGGATGTAGATGTATGGGCAGGTGCACTTTTTAAGCAGAGATGTAGTGGAGCTCAACTAAAACACGGCCACCTTTGAAAGTCCAGAGAACAATTTTTTTCTTTTAATGCTCCTTGTCGTCCCTATTGTTTTCTACTTGCCTTCTAATTTAACTCCGCATCCCCTTTTTTCCCTCACCTTATACCCTTGCCCAGCCACCTTTTTTTCCTTTATCCATGTACCTTTTTAATTCTCTTACTACCCATCCTCTCAGTAGCCCCTACTGAACACTTCCTTTCCACAACCACCCTCTCTTTACCTCACTTCTTCTCTTCTCTTATACCCAACGAGTTGTTACGTTCTTTGAATGTCTATCCCATGTTTATACTGTAATTACATTTGGCCACAGATTTTTGGTTTAGCGTTTATGTTGGCCTTTAGCAGGTTGTGAATTCCAATCTTGCTCTGCAACCTTTCCAAGTTTGGTTTTGTTTATGAGCTAGCTGTTGGGAGGAATAGAAAAAGAATATAACAAGAATAGTTTACATGGCTCTCTGCTTGGGCAAGATTTAAAAGTATATTAGAGCTCAAACACAGAGAAGGATTCAAACCCACAACCTTAAAGCAAGTAGGGAGGCACACTTAAAGGGAATGTATCATCAAAAATGACTTATAGTTTAACTCACATTTTTATGTTAAACACATTTTTTAAGAATTTTCGGTTAATTATTTTTTAATTTTCCATATCACTTCAATATTTTTTTAATAAGTCTTAAGTCCTGCAGTTTTCACGTTGGCCACTAAGCCTAATAACAGTCTGACACTTCCTGTTCTGTACAGAAAGATTCTCAGTTGTCTGCTCATTATCAGCACAAAGAGGGTCAACCTGAAAGGCGATACCAGAGTGAATAGATAACACAGGATCCACCAGTCACAAGAGGAGATAGTCACAGTTCACCCTTTCACCTCCCTGCACACTGATTTCTTCCCAGGTCACAGAGCATGACTAGAAAACTCTCCTATAGAAGTCAATGGGACTGAGTCAGTCTTAAGTCTCCTATCTGCATGAAGCTGCTGTAAAGCATCGCTCTGACTGCTGTTAAAGAAGTGCAAACAAGGCCTAGTGGCCAAAGTGAAAACTGCGAATTAAGAATTATTAAGGAAATATTGAAAGTGATATGAAAAATGTAAAAAAAACAACAAAAAATTCCTAAAAAATGTGTTTAACATAAAAACGGGACTTAAAAAATGACTCATTTTTTGATGACACATTCCCTTTAACCACTGGACTACTATCAACTCATTCACTACTGAGCCTTCAGTTTACTCTTTCCAAGTTTAATTTTGTTTTATAGTGAGTTGCTTGGAAGGCAACGGAAAGAAAATATCAACAATAGTTTAAATTGCTCTCTGGGCAAAAATTAAACGTAAAAGTCAGCCTCTGATGGGATTTAAAGCCATATCCTCAAAGATAAAAAGAGATTACCATAACCACTGCACCACCGCCAGCTCTGACACCAAGCTTTATTGTTTTAGGGAGATTTATCCTGTCTCGTGTTTTTCTCCATCACAGCACAAAGCTCACCATTGCAGCAAGTAGTGACGGTGGTGTTGGCCTTTAGAGGTTGTAAATTCTAATCTAGCTGGTTATCCTTTCCAATTTTGGTTTTGCTTTTTAGCTAGTTTTTGGTAAGAAAAGAAAAAGAACATAACATTAATATTTTACATGGCTCTCTAATGTGCAAGATTTGAAAATAAACTGAAGCTCAAGCCCAAAGAGGGATTTGAACCCACAAGCTTTAAGTCTGAAGACATAATATGTAACAACTGATCTACCAGTAAGTCACAGGAATGTCCTGTTTCTTTTTGTGGGGTTTGTTCTGGCTCATTTGTTTAGTTTCTTTAGGGTATGTTTGCACAGCGCAATTGTGGCGCGTATAGTACGTGCCGCAATACACCAGGTGATTTGGGTGTCGCCAGCCACATAGACATGCATTACTCGCGGCGCGTAATTGACGCAAGTAATTGACATGTCACTTATCTCCCCGCGCGTACAATACCATCGTATTGTACGAGTGGGGAGAGGAGGCGTAATCCATAGTTCTCTATGAGAGCTATGGATTACTGTAATCATGGGGCGCATTTCCTCGCGTATTAAGCGAAGTACGCTGCAAAATGCGCTCCAAAATAGGCCGTGTGAACATACCCTTAGAAGGTTTTGAGGTCTAATTCTTCATTTTACCCTTTCCAAGATCAATTTTCTTCATAGTTAGTTGCTTGGAAGACAAATAAAAGAACATATCAACAATAATTTACATGGCTCTCTAGGCAAAAAATAACATTTAAAGTCAGACCCCAAGCCCCCAACTCACAGCCAAATGGGTTAAAAAGTCATGACCTTAACAACTGCACCACCACCTGCACTGACATGGTGTGGTGTTTTTTTATGGAGATTTATGCTACCTTTTTTTTTTCTCCATCACGAAAAATCACAAAAAAAATGGGACATTATTTAATAAAAAACACAACAAGGCCATGCTTACAGCTCAATGGTTGAACTAAAGACTGAACCCGGTAGGAGGCAACACAGGCGCCAACGCTACTTGGGGAAGATAAACAGGGGCAGGTAATTGCTGAGCAGTAGCTCACACACCCCACCACTAGGGAAACAATTAGATGATAGAAAACTGCACATTGAATTGATACCTGTTCACACCTCATGCAGAAAAGCCACAGTATAATACACTGTGTGCAGAATTATTAGGCAAATGAGTATTTTGATCACATCATCCTTTTTATACATGTTGTCCTACTCCAAGCTGTATAGGCTTGAAAGCCAATTACCAATTAAGTAAATCAGGTGATGTGCATCTCTGTAATGAGGAGGGGTGGGGTCTAATGACATTAACACCCTATATAAGTTGTGCTTAATTATTAGGCAACTTCCTTTCCTTTGGCAACATGGGTCAGAAGAGAGATTTGACGGACTCTGAAAAGTTAAGAATTGTGAGATGTCTTGCAGAGGGATGCAGCAGTCTTGAAATTGCCAAACTTTTAAAGCGTGATCACCGAACAATCAAGTGTTTCATGGCAAATAGCCAACAGGCTCGCAAGAAGCGTGTTGAAAAAAAGGCGCAAAATAACTGCCCATGAATTGAGGAAAATCAAGCGTGAAGCTGCCAAGATGCAATTAGCCACCAGTTTTGCCAAATTTCAGAGCTGCAACGTTACTGGAGTATCAAAAAGCAGAAGGTGTGCGATACTCAGGGACATGGCCAAGGTAATGAAGGCTGAAAAACGACCATCTTTGAACAAGAAACATAAGATAAAACATCAAGACTGGGCCAAGAAATATCTTAAGACTGATTTTTCAAAGGTTTTATGGACTGATGAAATGAGAATGACTCTTGATGGGCCAGATGGAGGGGCCCGAGGCTGGATCAGTAAAGGGCAGAGAGCTCCACTCAGACTCAGACGCCAGCAAGGTGGAGGTGGGGTACTGGTATTTGCTGCTATCATCAAAGATGAACTTGTGGGACCTTTCGGGTTGAGGATGGAGTGAAGCTCAACTCCCAGACCTACTGCCAGTTTCTGGAAGACACCTTCTTCAAGCAGTGGTACAGGAAGAAGTCGGTATCGTTCAAGAACAACATGATTTTCATACAGGACAATGCTCCATCACATGCATCCAAATACTCCACAGCGTGGCTGGCCAGTAAAGGTCTAAAAGAAGAATAAATAATGACATGGCCCCCTTGATCCCCTGATCTGAACCCCATAGAGAACCTGTTTTCCCTCCTAAAATGTGAGATCTACAGGGAGGGAAAACAGTCCACCTCTCTGAACAGTGTCTGGGAGGCTGTGGTGGCTGCTGCACTCAATGCTGATCGTAAACAGATCAAGCAACTGACAGAGTCTATGGATGGAAGGCTTTTGAGTGTCATCGTAAAGAAAGGTGGCTATATTGGTCACTGATTTGGTTTTGAACATCAGAAATGTTATTTCTAAATTGTCTGTTGTTATATTGTTTTACCTGGTGAAAATAAACAAGTGAGATGGATATATATTTGGTTTTTATTAAGTTGCCTAATAATTCTGCACAGTAAGGCAATGTTCACACGGCTTATTGCCGACGTAATTGCGGGGACGGAGCTCGCCGGCCCCATAGACACACATTATTCGTGGCGCGTACACGCCGTAAATAATGTGCATGTCACTTTCTCCCTCCTCGGTGTATTCGCCAAGCGGGGAGAAGAGACGGAATCCACAGTTCTCTATGAGAACTGTGGATTACCGTAATGTCTGGGACGGATTGGAGCCGTGCTGCAGCGCAAATACGGCGCGCAGTACGGCTGGAATCAGTCACAGAATAAGCCGTGTGAACGGCCCCTAATAGTTACCTGCACAAACAAACATCCTCCTAAGATAGCCAAATCTAAAAAAAAAACACTCTAACTTCCAAAAATATTAAGCTTTGATATTTGAGTCTTTTGGGTTGATAGAGAACATAGTTGTTGTTCAATAATAAAAAGAATCCTCTCAAATACAACTTGCCTAATAATTCTGCACACACTGTACATGGGGAGATTGCACAAATTTTGTATCTCCTTATCTATATGCAATTGTAATACCAGCAAACACCTCCCTCACATATAGAAGGCATGTGAGTGGTTGTCTTATCGGTATTCTTGCATTTGTACAATCTCCCCATGTACTATACTGTGGCTTTTCTGCATGCTGGTATGAACAGGTATCAATTTAATGTGCAGTTTTTAGCATCTAATTGTTCCCATAGTGGTGGGGTGTGTGAGCTATTGCTAATCAATTACCTGCACCTGTTTATCTTCCCCAATTAGCAATGGGGCCTGTGTTGCCTCCTACTGGGTTCAGTCTTTAGTTCAGCCATTGAGCTGTAAGTATGGCCTTGTGTTTTTTTTCTCCATCACAGAACAGAGCTCACCATTACAACTAGTAGTGATGGTGGTGCATAGTTTGTATTGGCCTTTAAAAGGTTGTAAATTCTAATCCAGCTGTGTACCCTCTCCAAGTTTAGTTTTGGGAAGAAAAGGAAATTAATATAACTTCATGAGTTTATATTGCTCTCTATTTGGGCAGAATTACATTAGGATTCAAGTAAGGTTTTTAACCTACAACCTCCATGCTGGAAAGCAGTACACTTAAAGGGGTTTTGCCACGAAGTAAAATTGATGTGGGAAGCTTGCAAATTAAATAACAAACATTTTCACCATTCATCCTTATTAAAAATTCTGCACCGTTTTTGCTTTAGCTGCCCTTTTAGTGATCCATTGTTTACAGCTCATCTCCAGGGGATACGACCAGGGCTGCAAGCTCCACAGGCCTGGTAGCACATGCTCAGACATCACCTCTCCTCTCAGACAGCTACTGAGTGTTCAACCCCCAGGTGCTGTCATTCTACTCCCATCCTCTGTACTCCTTATTAATAAGTCAAACAGTGCAAATAAATTAAAAAAGAAACCTCAATGAGCTATAGTGTATTGATAAAGAAAAAAAATCCACGGGTTTGGTTCCTGCAGGGATTTGAACCCAGGACCCTTGTGTCGGGAGGTAAAAAGCATTACCTCTAGGCTACAGTGTAGCTACTTGTACCTCTGTAACGAAACAGACCTTTCTTTGACTACAGAGAGGAAAGGCCTGGTGATGTCATCCTGCTGGGTCACATGATATGCAATTCAAACAAATCACACACGCCCTCTTCTGAGCACACAGAGCTGAAGAGCTGGATGCAGGAGCTATGAAATAAGATTGTGGCAAAACCCCTTTAAGCATTGAGCTATTGGCATCTCACATGTGTTGCCCACTTCTTTCTGGGGACTTTGTTCTATCTTGGTTTCATTCCTTTAGAAGGTTGTGAGTTATAATCCTGCAGTGTACATTTTTCAAGTTTAGTTTTGTTTTATACCCAGTTTCTTGGATAACAAAGAAAATAAAATATCAGGTATAGTTTAAATGGAAATCTTGGCAAAAGCGGATATTGAAATTCTGCCACAGAGGGGAAATGTACTCACAAACTCGTTGTTGGAAGGCAATAACATTTTCCACTCTACCACCACCAGCTAATACATAGCTTTTTAATGCTCATGTTCAGGTCGATTAAGGGGAGTGTACTTCCATTATACTTCTCCAAACACAATTTTTAATGTTCCAAAAGCATATAATAACAGTTTTTAATATTGCATAAAATATATTTACAGAACCTGCGGTTTTTCCAAAGTCCCAAGCTGAAACCGTTTTGAGTATAGATGTCCTTATCCAGGCAACATCAGTGATCCAAATTGATCTAGGAAGTGGAACTCATAATCTGTCCTCTCTCCAAGTTGGAGTAAGCGTGGGGAACGCCCCCTCTGTCAAGTATCCGGGATGCAATGTGTGAGTGATGTACGTGAGATGTGTCTGGTGTATGAGTATGAGTATACCTTGAATAGTCCAGGTGCATTACAAAATCTAGGTGCATATCGTATCGTTGCTAGCATAGTTGATGCACATTTTAGGCGAATAGAGAATAGGGCATCAAGAGTTTCTTTTTCACAAAATACAACAGAACACTGGCGCATTCGTATTGAGACATGTTGCCCTATAGGTCTATTTTGTTTAACTGTTTGTTGTTTGTCTTGCTTGTGCATAAAGAACAGATACTGTTTGTAGTGTATATATTTTCTTGCAAATGTGTTGAAAACTAGAGAGCTCGAAACTAGTCTAAAACCTTCCAAAGTGTCAGACTTTTCTATTTGCCAAATTTGGTGCAGATTGGTCCAGTTATTTGGCCGTACATAAAGACCAAGCACCAGGCACAGGGAATTTAATTTTTTGGGCAAATATGTTGAGAATGGAGGTTCCTCGAGAGCTGAAACCCAATTTAATTTTTCCAAAGTGCCTGACTTATTTATGTGCCACATTTGATGCAGATTGTAGTGGGTGTGTCCTCTGTGAAAAGGGTGTAGTTTGATATGAAGAGGGCATAGTTTGTTATAATGGGGCTTGTTGTATGCAAAATATCCATGGAGACCACTTTCAAAAGTTGGCAAGTATGCTGTGATGTGACAATAGTACAGTATTACAGGTTCGAGGTATGTGGTGCTTCTCTCAGGCAATCAGTATTCTTTGCCGATGTGTGTGTGGTTAAAACCTTTGATACTGATCAGCTAGGAGATTGGCTTAGGTCTGCTGTGTCCTCTCTGCCGCTAGTCTGTCTTGCTGAGCCCGCAGTGGTGCTTTATTCTGCTGAGGAGTTTTAACAGCTTGCTGTTGGTTGTGACAAATATGGTCAACCTGAAGACAGGCTTGGGTCTGCTGTGTGGAGTCACTGCTGCTCCTCTATCTTGCTTAGACTGCAGTCGTGCTTCAGTCTGCTTTGGAGTTTCAGCAGTTTGCTCTTGGCTTTGGCACATCTGTTCAGCCTGGAGATGGGCTTATGTCTGCTGTGGAGTTGCTGATGCTCCTCTGTTTTGTAAAGGGGTTGTCTCACTACACTGATTCATCTTACCTCTGTCCTGTTTTCTTGGTTTCACTTTGAATTCAGGGGTGTGTTTACTGGCTTCCACTGTAGTAGAAGCCAGGTCTGTAGCTATAGCAATCAGTGCTGGCAGCCTATCAGGAGACATGAAACTGGTCTGTAGCTATAGCGACCTGAGGAGCTGATGCAGCCCATACAAGAGGGGATATCTAGGAATAGGTAGGACACTGTTAATGGACACATATTGCAAAGTGACTTGTTTTTGCAAGATCTTTAACATAAAAAGCAATCCTTGTAGTGAGACAACCCCTTTAATGCAGTGTGTTGGGGAGCCTCTGCTGATCACCTGTCTCAGAGACTGCAGTCGTGGCACAGTCTGCTGGAGAGTTTCAGCAGATCTCTGTTGGCTATAACACATCTGATTGGCCTTAGGCATGCTGAGAGGTTTCATCAGTTTAAGCAGCAGTCATTTGCTTGACATGGTCTTTCTTGTAAGTACAGGGTTTCTTTTTGTAGACATGATCTAAAAGGGTTTTAACGTATTAGAGTAATCAAATTCAGTACAGGTCTAGGTTGTTTAAGGATCGTTCCAATTTTTAGTGAATATGTTAAGAATGGTCACAGAGAGCTGAATCCTGATATGACCTTCCTAAGTGCTCAACTTACCTCTGTGCCAAATTTGGTGCAAATTTGTCCAGTCATCTAGCGGTTCATAAAGAAAAGGCACTGTTCATGGCAAGATCCGATTTTTAGCAAAAATACCTATAACGTGTGAAAGTGTAAAACCTTCCAAAGTGCCGGGTTTACCTATGTGCCAAATTTGGTGCATAAAGAAGAGAAAACAAATCTATTTTTATATACACAGTCACATTATTATAACAACTTCCTAATTTGATGTCGGCAGCGTGTAGCTCATGAAGGAAATGATGTGTGGTGTACTGGCTTGGTGAGTATATAAGATGTGTAATAAACTGTCTGCACACTTTTCCCTCATTGATGCCATGGATTAAAGGGGCAATTAATCAGAATTGCTAAAAGGAATGACTATTGTCTCTCACACTAAGGATAGCATTTCTGAAGCTGCAGTTTGTGAACTGATTGCTGCTGTGGTGAAAGTGTATTGTGGATGCAATAATGGCACCATTGCGAATAAGCTACATAGAAACTGCAGAACAACATGTACCATTCATGTGAGAGGTGAACATCGGCTACAAAGGTGTACAAGGGCAGACCAATACTCCAAGGGTGGACCAATACAGTAGAGCAGCTCACTACCAAAATGAAACAGGGGTCTATCAAATGTCTAAAAGAACAGTTCAGAATATCCTATTGTGTATGGGGCTCCAAGCAGACGCATGTCACTGCAGTTCTGCTAATGAAGTTGCATCAGCAGAAATGGTTTCAATGAAAATTCATTGTAATATCGGAATTGGACCTCTGCTGATTGACAAAGGGTTGCTTTCTCTGCTCTGATGAGTTACTTTCTCTGCTTCATCAAACTAATGGATGTTGGTGAGTCAGGCAAGAAACATCAGAGAACAAACACCCTGCAACCATTGCTGGAAGAAAACATGCTGGTGGTGGCAGTGTTATGGTCTGGGGAATATTTTCGTGGTATCCTCTGGACCCATGAATCCATGTAGTAGGCACTCTCAACCAATTTGGGCCTGATTCATCCTTACAGATCATGTATACCCATACATGCTGATCAGAGGCTTAACTTCAAGCCCTTGGGCCCTGATGCAAAAAGTGAAATGAGGACCCTCGGTTACCATGTGCCATTTAAAATACTGTTGTGCTCTTAAGTGGCAGGAAGGTTTTTGAGCCCCCTCAGATTGCAGGGCCCGATAGCGACTGTTACCTCTGCACCCCTATAGCTATGTCCCTGATGCAGATGGGATCTTCCAGGAAGGCAATGCAATGTGTAACACTAGCTAGAAATGTCTGACATTGGTTAAAAGAGTATGACCAATACTTCCAAGTGCTACCTTGGCCCCATTATTCCGCAGACTTCTACCCAAACAAGCATCTGCTGCACCACATAGATCGTCATATTTGCTATATGAATCCTCCCCAAGCGCTCTCCAGCAGCTGTGGGATGCAGTCAGCATGGCTCCAGTTACCTGTGACAACCTACCAGAACACTATTGAGTCACTCCCAGCCCATCTAGCTGCTGCCCATACTGTATAGATATTAGCTAGTGGTCATAATAATGTGACTTGATTGTGTCTATGCCAGTATGTTAGCATCCTTTAATAATATGTACCACTACTGAATCAGCTGTTTATCATCGAATCTAACATTATTACAAGTTGAGTTAGTTTCAAATTTGGAGACGTGAAATTTTGAACATAGGAAGCCCGGCATCCACGCACAGTTATCCAGGGGAAAAAAAGGTATACATTTTTATCTGCTTTGTGCATCTGGAGTATACACCTGTGCTTTTTTTTTAAATAGTATGAAAAAACAGTATTATTTTTAGATTTTTATTATATTTTGCGTGGATGCTGGACTTCCTATGTTTGAATGCAGCTTTGCTTATCAGTTGGATTTCTCCAATTCTTTCAGCCACCGCAGCCAAGATTGATGTCTCACATACAAATGAGCGAATCATGTGAGTTGAGTATTTGGCTATAATTTCTGAGCTGGTCTAAGATTGCAGCTTGGGACACACATAGTACATTCTCACAATGTGTGGGCTGACCTCTGGGGCTGCTAACATATGAAGTTTAGGACACGTACCGTGTTTTTCCACAAATAAGCCCTACTCCAAAAATAAGCCCTAGCCTAAATAGCATGCACTATAATATGCTCCCGAATGGCTATAGCATACCTTCAGGCCCACACAGCCTCACAGCTCAGGCTGTGAGGCTGTGTGGGCCTGCCTTTTATTTGGCTGGTAAGACCTGGGCTGGAGTATTGGAGCAACCGTCCCACCCAGACTCTTGGGCCGCTCCATAAAAAACCTGACCCAGGCTACTAAAAAGAAAAACTTGCTCAGCAGCATATTTGATGCTGGCATCACACTATTGGGTTTTTTCTATCACCGAGGCCAGCCAGCTTGGTGATAAATACCTCCCGTCTATGACGGTCCCTCTGACCCTTCTGCATACATTGTACCACCATACATACAATGTGCCCTCGAAAGGGCACCTGCATTTCCATGCATTTTGCCTGGTCTGTGTTCCACCGAGAACCTGAAATCCTGCAAGGCTAAGAACCACCGAGTTACCCAAGCATTGTTCCCCTTTCTCTCCTGCATCCATTTCAATGGAGCGTGGTCCGATACTAACTTGAACGTTCTCCCTAACAGGTAGTATCGCAGGGAGTCTAAGGCCCACTTGATTGCTAGACACTCCTTTTCTATTATGAAATAATTCTTCTCGCAGGGGGACAATTTTCGGCTGAGGTAAACCACTGGGTGTTCCTCTCCATTGATCTCTTGAGACATGACCGCCCTCAGCCCCACATATGATGCATCGGTCTGACCAATGAATTCTCTAGAGAAGTCAGGGGCTACTAGCACAGGCTGCTTACACAGGGCTAACTTCAGCTCTTGAAAAGCCCTCTCAGCTTCCGGGGACCACTTCACCATGGCCGATTTTGCGCCTTTAGTAAGGTCAGTCAGGGGCACAGCAATTTCTGCAAAGTTAGGGAAGAATCTCCTATAGTAGCCAACGATCCCTAGGAATGCACTGACCTGCTTTTTGGTAAGAGGACGTGTCCAGTTCTGGATGGCCTCTACCTTGTTTATTTGTGGCTTGATCTCGCCCCTTCCTACTATATACCCCAGGTACCTGGCTTCCTCCATCCCCATGGCGCACTTGCTGGGGTTTACCGTAAATCCAGCCTCCTTTAATGCATTCAAGACTGCTTGGACCTTGTGCAGATGACTCCCAGTCTCGGCTATAGATGACTATGTCATCTAGATAGGCCACTGCATACTTCCTGTGGGGACATAAAATACGGTCCATGGCCCTTTGGAAAGTGGCAGGTGCTCCCTGCAGCCCAAAAGGCATGCGGACATACTGATACGACCCTTTGGGAGTGGAGAAGGCCGTCTTCTCCCTGGCTTCCTTGGATAAGGGGATTTGAGAGTACCCCTTCGTGAGGTCCAGGGTGGTGATATACCTGCTGGTCCTAATCTCTCAATTAGTTCATCTACCCGAGGCACGGGGTAGGCATCGAACTTGGAGACTTCGTTGAGCTTGCGGTAGTCGTTGCAAAACCTCCATTCCCCATTCAGTTTTGGAACTAGCACTATCGGGCTCAACCACCCCCTCTTGGACTCCTCTAACACCCCCAAGTGTACCATCCTTTTGACCTCCTGGGCCACTATTTCTAGACGGGATTTAGGGCTTTACATTTACCCGAACATGCGGCTCGGTAAGGATCTCATGCTCGATACCTTTTACAAGACCGGGCAACTCGGAAAGCAGGTCCTTATTACGTTGCAGCATTTCCTTGCACTGCTGCTTCTGGGATGGAGACAGGGTCTCAGCAATGTTAACCACTTCAACACTGGCCTCTGGTTGGGTCCCCAGACAGGGGGTTGCATGGAGGCTCTTGGTCATCCCAAGGTTTTTTTGCAGATTCACATGGTGAAAAGGCTTTCTCTTACCCGGTTGGTGTATTCTGTAGTTAACATTACCCACTTTTTCAACCACCTCAAACGGGCCCTGCCACCTGGCCAGGAATTTGCTTTCCACTGTTGGCACTAGGACAAGCACCCGATCCCCCGTTTTGAACTCCCTAAGTCTGGCAGACCAATTAAACCATCCTGGGCCTGCAGGAGGTGCTCCTTTACTATGGGCATCACATTGGACATTCTTTTCTGTATCTGGGCCACATGTTCTATCACATTTTTATGGGGAGTGGTTTCACTCTCCCAGGTCTCCTTTGCGATATCAAGCAAGCCCCTGGGGTGTCGACCATACAATAGTTCAAAGGGGGAGAACCCGGTGGAGGCTTGGGGAACTTCCCTGATAGAAACAAAAGGTAGGGCAACAAGCAGTCCCAATCCCGACTGTCCCTTTCTACCACCTTTCTCAGCATAGCTTTTAAGGTTTTGTTAAACCTCTCCACCAACCCGTCTGTTTGCGGGTGATATACTGAGGTGCGCAATGGTTTAACTTTCAGGATCTTGCACAGATCCTTCATCACTCTAGACATAAATGGTGTCCCTTGGTAAGTCAGGATCTCTTTTGGTAGACCCACTCTAGAAACAATAAAGAACAATTGGACGAGGTGTTTCTTAAAGGTACTGCTTCTGGGTATCTGGTCGCATAGTCAACGAAGACCAAAATGTATTGTTGGCCTCTCGCTGACTTCACCATGGACCCCACCAGGTCCATCGCAATCCGTTCAAATGGAACTTCAATTATGGTTAACGGTACCAAGGGGCTACGAAAATGTGCCACTGGAGAGGTAACCTGGCACACGGGATAGGACTGACAAAAATCCCTGATTTCCCTAAAACAGCCTGGCCAGAAAAATCTCTGTAGCACCCGTTCCTGGGTTTTATCAGCCCCTAGGTGACCACCCAACACGTGAGAGTGAGCAAGGTCTAACACTACGCGTCTGTAGGGTCCAGGCACCAGTAGCTGCTCGATGACCTCGTCGCTCACTTTGTACAACAGCTCGTTGTTCATCGCACAATGGGGGAACCGCTCATCTGCCCCTGGCTCTTGGGGAACCCCATTTAGTACGGTTACATTGGCTAGTGCACTTTTCAGAGTCTGATCCCTGTGCTGGGCTGTTCCAAAGTTACCCCGGGATACCTCTAACTCAGGGATGTTGGTTTCTGGTGGGGGGGCCTCTTCCTCTTCATCCCCTACCAACACTGTAAACAGAAACTCGTTTGGCACTTCTGCACCCATATCATCTGCCACTTCCTGGCACCCTGGGCGGTTAGATTGTGCAGATCTTGCCCATAGATCCCAGAATAAGGGAAAATCCCACTCAATAAAGACAGGGTGCATCAAATTGTCCACCACACCCACTCTGTGGGACACAGTAGTACAGTCTGTGCCAATGGCCACCTCGGGTAACGCTTTGTGTCTCCGTGGATACAGATTACCCCCAACCGCCTCACAGGAACTAGCAAATGTGGGAGTGTGGCCCTTACCAGGGTCACTAAACTCCCTGAGTCCAGGAGTCCCGACACTTTGCTGCCATTTACTGACACGTGGCACACCTACGGTCCTTCCCCAGGGCTGGGTATAGCGCTGCATACAGGATGCGCAAACCAGGAACAGCGTCGGCCCATAGCGCACTCCATAGGCTCAGTGAGCTCTGGACACTGGGCGGCAATGTGACCTGGGGCCTGACATTTCTAACAAATGGTCTAACGGCCAGGGCCCCTTGGCCTGAGGATATCCCTCCAGAGTGGACCTGGACCCCTTCTTTGAGCCGTCAGCCCCACTCCTGCTCTCATTCCCCCCTGAGTCATTCAGAGAGTGTTCCACAGCCACATATCTCTCCACTAGCCCCACAAGGTCATCCAGATTCTGCGGGTCCCCCTGTGCCACCCAGCATTGTACAGACTTATGGAGTGCATGCACAAAACGGTCCATCACAACTCGCTCGACCATTTCATCAGGGGTACAGGTCTCAGGTTGTAACCACTTTTGGACCAGGTGGAACAGGTCAAACATCTGGGACCGGGACGGCTTGTCCTTGCTATACCCCCAGCGATGCACCCGGTGTGCCCGGACTGCCAACGTCACTCCCAATCACGCCAGAATTTCAGCCTTTAACTTGCTGTACTCCTTGGCATCTTGCAGGGTCAGATCGTAATAGGCCTTCTGGGGTTCTCCTGTGAGGAAAGGGGCTAGGACCTCGGCCCAGTGCTCTGGGGGTAGCTTCTCCCGGTCCACTACCCTCTCAAACACCATCAGGAAAGCCTCAACATCGTCCTGTGGGGTCATTTTCTGGAGCGCCTCTCTTACGGACCTCCTCGCGTTGCAGCTCTCTCCGGTCATTGGGGTGGCCACCACCTCTCTGGTTCTGACAGACTCAGACAGAATCGCCATCTGCTGTACCAGGAGTTTGTTGGTCTCCTGTTGAGCTTGCACAGTCTCCATGCTGCTGGGCCTGGACCAGGTGCTAAAAGGGGTTTTGCCACGATGTAATGTTGACGTGGGATGCTCTAAAATGGGTATTTAATCACTATTCTAAATATATGTGATTACAAAAAGTGATCTGAAAGTTTGCATTAGACACTACCAGAGGAGCTGACAGGCCACGCTTACGTGAAACACTTCTTATCTGATGACAGGGAAAATGAATGAGCTTTCAAGGGACTGCAGTGTATGAGCCTGTGTCTTGCTGTATAGAGAATCCACTGTTGTAATGTTATTATTTAAGTTAAGTTTTGAGACGCTCCCTTATTCCTCACTCTCTGCTCACCCCCTCCCTCTCAAACCTGCAGTTCATGACTCAGCATGCTTTTTTATATTCTACCTTGTGCTGATAAGGAGGTAAGCAACTCACGTCCTGGCAAAACCCCTTTAACGAGCTCCTCCATGCTCTTCGTCTGACTTTTTTACCCTGCCGCTGCCTTGACCCAGGACAGGCAGTCGTACTCTCAGGGATGGTTGCCCGCATCCGAGACACCAATTGTGAAGGGTCAGCACAAAGGCAAGCACAAGCGCAGGGGTTTTTAATCCAAAATAAAGATACGTTTATTTAACGTCCGCCGGTTCAACACAAATTCAGCTTGGCTTCATCATAATCATGTCTTTACAAAAGAAAGTACTTGCTTCTGGTATATAGCATGCATTATTATAGGCTCCCGTATGGCTATAGCATACCTTCAGGCCCACACAGCCTATCAGCTCAGGCAGTACACAGTTCCTGGTTGCAGGTCCAGAAACACACCTCCAGACTCTTGCACCAGCTGCTTTTTATTTGGCTGGTAAGACCTGGGCTGGAGTATTGGAACGGCCACCCCACCCAGAATCTTGGGCCGCTCCATAAAAAACTCAACCCAGACTACTAAAAAGAAAAACTTGCTCAGCAGCAAAACTTGTTGCTGGCATCACACTATTGGGTTTTTTTTATATCACCGAGGTGGCTGTAAATACCTCCCATCTATGACAGTCCCTCTGACCCTTCTACAATATATATATATATATATATATATATATATACATATATATATACATATATATACACTCACCGGCCACTTTATTAGGTACACCATGCTAGTAACGGTTGGGACCCCTTTTGCCTTCAGAACTGCCTCAATTCTTCGTGGCATAGATTCCACAAGGTGTTGCAACATGCTCAATTGGTACCAAGGGCCCAAAGAGTGCCAAGAAAATATTCCCCACACCATGACACCACCACCACCAGCCTGAACCGTTGATATAAGGCAGGATGGATCCATGCTTTCATGTTGTTGACGCCAAATTCTGACCCTACCATCCGATGTCGCAGCAGAAATCGGACTCATCAGCCCAGGCAACGTTTTTCCCAAATCTTCTACTGTCCAATTTCGATGAGCTTGGGCAAATTGGGAGCCTCAGTTTCCTGTCTTGGGCTGAAAGGAGTGGCACCCGGTGTGGTCTTCTGCTGCTGTAGCCCATCTGCCTCAAGTTCGCCGTACTGTGCGTTCAGAGATGCTCTTCTGCCTACCTTGGTTGTAACGGGTGGCTATTTGAGTCACTGTTGCCTTTCTATCAGTCGAACCAGTTGCCCATCTCCTTTGACCTTGGCAGCAACAAGGCATTTCACCACACGACTGCCGCTCACGATTTTTTTCTTTTTCGGACCATTCTCTTGGTAAACACCCTAGAGATGTTGTGCGTGAAAATCCCAGGAGATCAGCAGTTTCTGAAATTCTCAGACCAGCCCATTTGGCACCAACAAACCATGCCAGTTCAAAGGCACTCAAATCACCTTTCTCCCCATACTGATGCTCGTTTGAACTGCAGAGATTGTTCTTGGGACCATGTCTACATGCTAAATCACTAAAGTTGCCGCCATGTGATTGGCTGATTAGTAATTAAGTGTTAACTAGCAGTTGGAACAGGTGTACCTAATAAAGTGGCCCGGTGAGTGTATATATACACACACACATATATACATATATATATATATATATATATATATATATATATATATACACAGTACATACCCTATATTAAAAAACCATGGGGTGTATGTGTTTGTATATACACGTGGGTACTTGTAGTTTCACAACAGTTGCCAAGGAACTAAGGGCCACATGTATGAAAACTGTCTAGGTCTAAAATAATATAAGACCCTGTCTTTTCTTTGGATATGTTGAATTTCCTGAAGGCTGTATAGTTCATGTCCCTTAACATCATCTTGTGAGACATACACAATTGATATTCTTGAACACTGCTATACATCTGAATACTGTTATATATACTGATATGCGCAGTTTGATATATTTTGACCCCCTTTAACCTTATACGGTGAGACATACACAGTGTTTATCTGTCTGTGCTAGCACACATCTTCATAGTATCATGAGCTTAACTATAGCCATAGCAGCCATCAGGGGCGTCGCTAGGCTGTTTTATTCGGGGCTCGGGCCCCGAATAAAACAGCCTGTGCCCCGAGTCTCCCGGGCTCCAGGCCTCTGCGCTGGGCCTGGAGCACCGACTAGCCCTTTAGCTGCATGTGCGTCCGATGGACGCACACACAGCCGCGGGCTTCTGCGGAGCAGAGAGCGAGCGCTCCCTGCCCCGCAGACCGCGTCGGACCCGCAGGTCCTACACCGCGAGGCTGCCGGGTCCTCACAGCGCTGAGGACCCCCGCGGCCCCGTGCGCCTCAGCCGGCAGCGTCGCGAGGACATCCCGTCATCGCGACGCTGCCTGTCCTCGGGCGCACAGCGCGTCATAGGCCGTGCGCCCGAGGAGCTGCCGGAGGAGCGCGCGGCTGAAGAGGACGGAGCGCGCTCGCCGGGGGAGTTAAGGTGAGTATTAATGTTGTTATTTTTAAAGCGTTTACCTGCCTCAGTGCCCCCATATACTGCCTGTGCCCCTATTATGCCTGCCTGTGGCCCCCTATCCCTGCCTGTGGCCCCCATATCCCTGCCCGTGGCCCCATATCCCTGCCTGTGCCCCTATAAGGCTGCTGGCCCCAAATGGCTGTCTGTGGCCCCCATACCACTGTCTGTGGCCCCCATACCACTGTCTGTGGCCCCCATATCCCTGCCTGTGCCCCTATAATGGCTGCCTGTGCCCCTATAATGCCTGCCTGTGGCCCCCATATGCTGCCTGTGGCCCCCATATACTGCCCGTGGCCCCCATATCCCTGCCTGTGCCCCTATAATGCCTGCCTGTGCCCCCATATCCCTGCCTGTGGCCCCCATATCCCTGCCTGTGGCCCCCATATGCTGCCTGTGCCCCTATAATGCTTGCCTGTGCCCCTATAATGCCTGCCTGTGGCCCCTATAATGCCTGCCTGTGGCCCCATATACCTGCCTGTGGCCCCCAAAAGCCTGCCTGTGGCCCCATACGCCTGCCGTGGCCCCCATATCCCTGCCTGTGGCCCCCATATGCCTGCCTGTGCCCCTATATACCTGCCTGTGGCCCCCATATACTGCCTGTGGCCCCCATATACTGCCTGTGGCCCCCATATACTGCCTCAGTGCCCCTATATACCTGCCAGTGCCCCTATATACCTGCCTGTGCCACCCTATATACTGCCTGTGCCCCCCTATATACTGCCTGTGGCCCCATATACTGCTTCAGTGCCCCTATATACCTAACTGAAGGGACTGCTATACCTATAATTAAGGAGTTGCTGGAAATGTGAGGATTCTAAGATATTTGTGTCCAAATCCTCAGGGACAAGTATTGGCCGGGAGCAATCAGCATGAAGGTGTGAACCGGATGGAGAAGAAAAGGGAAAGTGAACAAAGCTGATCAGAAAAAACGTCTCCGGTGAGTTTTCTAAATGTAACTGCAGTGTAATCACTTATATTTCTGCAGAGTCTACATACAACTAGTATCTACCACTATCTGGTCACTGTATGGCGGTAATATATGTCTCTAGGGCCTGTGTGCAGTGGATAGTCACATGTGGGAGTCGCGTTTGGTCAGGGTCTGGCAGGATTATTTGAGCCTTAAGTAGTAATAGTTTTGGGTCTTGGTTTTGTAGGAGCGTTTTAGTAACAATCACTTGTCTGGTAGATTTGCTCCATGTATCGGTGTATGTTTTGGTGACTGTTTAGGGGTATTGTCATATGAAGGTGAGAAGTTCTGAAAAAGTAAATTTGTCATTGGTGATTTTTACTGTACAGTGACTGCTGAGGAGATGGACGGGATCTGTGTGGAATGTGCAGAAAATTAGTGACAGGAACACAAGGTTTTTCTCTGTAAAAAAAACATCCGCAGTTCAAAATGAGGCGTGAAAAATGTCGTGTGAACCCAGCCCTACCCAGAAAAACACAAAGGGCCCGGGCCCCGGATGTTTTAGGACCCTAGCAACGCCCCTGGCAGCCATAGCAATTGTCATGGGCCCAGAGGTTGAGAAAGCCCCACTCAGGTATAAGAACATTATCCCTTTTTGCAGAGAACAAGCAGTTGGTGGCTTTATGCTCTGCAGCTCTACTATGTGGGTTCAAAGATACATGGCGGTATCATTTTTACCTTTTAATTAGTGTTATTTATTCTCCAGTCTTAGCTTATTGTAATTAGGTGGTGGGTCCTTTTTTTTTCTATGGGGCCGTATTAATCTTAGTTACACCCTACATAGAATGAGAAACCCGGTTTTAAAGGGCTCAGGTGTATGTACGTTCATAATTTTTTATTGAGTTATTGGTTCTAATTTGATGTGTTATTATAAAAGCAAACAAACCATTCATAGTAATTCTTAAGTAGCTGTATAAAATGCTATATCCAGTCTGATAATAATTTTAATAAATAAAATATTCTGTTAGGGCAGATTGGTTCTTGCCTTATGGGTTCCAAAGTCTGTATCAGGTTATAAATTCCCTATCTCCCTCCCTTCATCCACATCTTCTCCATCCTCGGTTGAACTTGATGGAAATGTACCTTTTTCAGTTGTATTAACTATGTAACTATAGGCGACATGTATGTATTTTGGTTCCCAGGCACCATTTTTTTTGCGTGCATTTGTAGCATAGAAACCTGAGTCTATGAACCTGTTCTACTGCGGGTCATAGATTTAGCGCTTTCTAGCTACAAAGTGACACGTCTGGCTCAGGTAAACCACTTTTAAAGTGCTCTACCTGTTCTAGCAGTAATGCATCTGGATGTGCCGTACTGAATCTATAAATGTGTAGCTTCATACGGTTGTAGTGCAACACGCCTCCAGCACGCCCCCCAATCTCAGGTGCATTACAAAGTGCCGCGGGCGCGCTGTAATGCACCTGATACTCTAGTGCGCCTGATTAGAAATCTAGTGAACACGGCTGCGCCAGTTTTCGGGCTGAGAAGACGCAAGACTTCTGGCACAGCCCCGTTCATACATGTCGCCCTATATGTTTATTACCCCTGAGGAAGACACAGAGGTATAGCGATATGCATGGGAACAATTCCAGCTCGACTGCCATGAATTAACATTGGGGATACTTTAGTATCTTTCCTTATACTATCACATTATAATTGGGTTATGCACTGACATCTCATTATAGGTGATCTATTCATATCATTAGGTATGATTCTTATTTGGATATCTATACACGTTTATAAGATATTTCTTATAGTGTCGGCTTGGTGTTTCCCAGTCTCCCATAGGTATTGGGACATGGTGTCTTTTGTGTGTTTTTAAAATTGGGTTTGTACATATTATTATGGAAATGAAATAAAGTTTCATAGAATTGTGTTACAATTCCTTGGCGTATGTTATTCTTTTTCTGTTATGAGGGTTTCTATTGATACTTTATACATGTTGATTTGTACTTTATAATAATAGTGGTGTCCATTCTCATTAATATAATTAATCTTGAGCAGATATATCACTATGAGCATCATCAGCCTATACATAATGAAAGGTAACACATCCCTGCAACCTTCTACTGCTGAGTGGAGACCTGCCAGCAGAGGGAGCTGGGCAACAAAGACTGATGAGAAATGTCACTTGAATACGGTCTGTTTGTGAAAGAACAGAGCATTGTACAACATGCAATCAATATGAGTATGGGTAATCCACCTGAATGTAAACGCTCTATAGCAGGGATGTCAGATTCAGCTTCACCAAGGGCACATCAGTATCATGGTTACCTTTAAAGGGCCTTTGGAGAGTGGCTCTAAGGTGCCAGGATGGGGCTGACAGAGCAGTCGTGCAACTTTCCATGAGTTGTTGAATAGAGTAATATGGAAGTGCACGTCAGAACTCCAAATACAAGATGGCACTCCTTCCCTGTGCTGATGGCATCAAGTGCTGGTTGCATCCTTCAGGGAAAATGGCGAGTTAGGGCATGTCCCCACTGCACGGGTTTTCGGACGGTTAGTCAGCCGGTTTGCGATTTTTCAGACCGCCTGAAAAACCGGCCGAAAATGAGCACAATTGTGCTCTATGGAAAACCCGTGCAGCAGTCCCCACTGCACGGGTTTTCCACCCGGCGGTTTTTCCGCTCGCGGGCCGCTCAAAAAACATTGAGCATGTTCATTCTTCCGTCCGGTTTCCGGACGGAATATGAACACCTCAATAGGAGTGGGGAGGGCTCTTCTCCGCTCATCATGGAGAAAAGCCGTCCCCCCCACGCAAAACCGGACAAATACCGGCCGGGTAAACCGACCGGTATTTGTCCACTGCCGTGTGAACGCACCCTTAGTCCTTCTACATCCTGACCTTTTCCATCCATGCTCACTGTGTCTGAGCTCTCAAACAATGTTGTGGGCCGCACACTGTCCTTGTTCATGAAGAATATCAAAATGTCACGAACGTTTGCCATTTTCATTTACCATATGTCTTCTTTATGTGGCATAATTTTTTCAAGGTCTTTTTATTTTTTAGGACAGTAAGGGGCTTATAAATATAGCAGCAATTTTTCACGTTTTCAAGAAAATATGCCACACTGATATTTTTAGGATCCAGTCCAGTTCAGATATGTCTTTGAGTGGCCTGTGTGTTAGACACACCCATAAATCTCTTCATGAAAAAAACTGTACCTCTTAAGGGACATTTACAAGACGAGAAAAATGTATTAATCAGATTCTGCCGTTGATAACCGCGTTGTCCGACGCTTTTTCAGTTTTTCACATGCTTATTGTATGTGGATTAAAGGTGACATGTCCAAAAATTGGCAGTGCCACGGGATTTTTTAGGCGCATTAAATCAGTGTAAAGTGCACCAGAAAGTACGACCCTTTCAAAAATCTGGCGTCTGGTATACCTTGCATAGTAAACTTAATGCGCCTAAAAAGGCGCATTGCGCAACGGAGGCTCGTGATGTATCATTATTATTGTATAAAATGCGCCTCAATAGGCACATTGCTTTATGGAGGCACATAGCATATCATTGTTAATATATGTAATGCGCCTTTTTAGGCGCATTACAATGTGTCGTGCCTGGAGTATAATGCGCCAAGTTCTGGTGCACGACAGTTCATTTACATTGAGACTATGGCGTCAAAAGTGGTTTTGGCGCAAAATAGACCAAAAAACTAGCGTTGGCGTGTTGGGACATGTCGTCCTTAGTGTGTTTTCTCGGATGTGGTTTACTCACGGTTTACAGTCAGAAAATAGTCCCATTCATGCCTATGTGGTTTTTGACATGGATCCGTGTTAAAAACCACATGCAATAATCATACAAATGTTTGAGGTGTGTATTGCATAAGGTTTTAAGCCATCCCCATTGACATCAATAGTAAATTTCCATGTGTTTTCCAACCAAAGAATGAGCATTTTCAAAGTTTTTTTTGCATATCTTTTTTAACTGGAATACAGTAGAAGCTAACAGAGAAATGGAACACAACATTAATTTCCCCCATTTTACCATCTTTAGACATACTCCATAAGTGGAATACGTGACTGTGGCCTCAAAATAGGAGGAGCACCCACAGTATTTGGGGACCTCATTTTTATAATAATATATTTATGTGGACACCATAAACACCATTAAAAAAAGTCATTTTGGAAACTACACCCCTTAAGGAATATACCCAGGGGTATAGTAAATATATTGACCTGAAAGGTACTCCACAGATTTTTTTTTTTAAAAGTTAGGCTGTGTAAGTGGAAAATAATTTTTTTTCCCAATAATATGCAGTTTTAGGTGACAATCTTTTATTTTCACAATAAATCCTGGAACAAAGCACCCCAACATTTGTAATACAGGTTTTTTTTTATGGCAATACCCTATATGTGGGCGTAAATTGCTGTTTGGGCGCATGGCAGTGTGTACAAGGAAGAAATTGGGCATTTAGAATGCAGATTTTGATGGGGGCCATGTTGCATCTGCAAAGCTCCCAAAGTACCAGTACAGATGAAACTTCCTGAAGTAATTCAATTTTGGAAACAACACCTATCGGGGAATTGTGTATTGTGTGTTTTGGGCCCACAGGTGTTTCACAGTTTTTTAGCATTGGGCCATTAAAATGCAATTCTGCCATTGTTTTTTTTTGGTTTAATTTTTACAACATTTACCGTGCGGTATAAATGACATGATACCTTTACTCTACCGGTCAGTACAATTACAACAATATCAATTTAATATAGTTTTTTATGTTCTACTACTTTTACACAATAGAAATGCTTTTGCAAAAAATTTAGTTTTATCATCATGGGCTGATAACAAGCCCTAGTGATAGTAATGGAGAGGTATCTGTCAGATACCGCCATTACTAACACTGGAATACAATGGTAAGAAAAACCCACAAGCAATAAAAAACACTTTACTTAAATAAACAATCCCCTACAACTTCCATTGTTGAACATTTTATAAAGAACGCTGGTCCGACATAGTCTAACCAATCCTATGTAGTCCAAAGAGGAAACCTGTAGAAAAATAAAAATACTACAAAAATACATGATAGTATATCATCCCATGGTAAGTTTGTACAGAGGTAGGGAACTATTAGGGAGCAGCTGGAAAAGTGAGGATACTAAAATATTTCTGTGGCATATTCTGCAGAGACAAGTCATGACCAAGAGAAATCATCAAGATGGTCTAGACCAAAAGGAAAAATAAAAGAATGACTCCAGAGAAGACATCACCTGTGAGTTAGTGGTTGTAACTGCATTGTAATCACTTATATAGTCTGTAAAGCACCTGTGTACAACTGGTAGTCACTTTGTAGTGGTTAAATGTGGTTATTGAGTGGCAGTATTAGTTGGTCCTTAGGTAGTGGTATTAATACCATTGATAATGGATTGATTTTGGGATTGTGGGATTTTTTTTAGTGACAGTAATATGTATAGTATATTTGCTCCATGTATAGGTGTGTTATTTGGTAACTGTATAACTATTATTTAGAGGTATTACACTATCATACATAAATATGTGATTTTGAAGAGGCAAATTTGTCAGCTCCGATTATCATTACTGTAACATTTAGTGGGTATGTGGTTCCTCAGGGTCACCACTAGAGATGGTGCAGCCCACGGCAGGGAGCGGAGTCTAAGGAGCCCCACGGTATTCACCTAAGCCCGCCGCAAGGCTGGTTGGGCATGGTTGCAGGAGACTCGCAGGCCGCTACCTCTGACATAGCTGCTCGCGATGATAGCTGGAGTGCCGGACGTAGGACTGCCCTCAATGTTTTAAGACCCTAGCAATGCCCCTGGGGTATGTGCACACCACTACTAAGTCCCTTTATAGATGGGAGAGCAGTCATCCAAGCCCCCTCAAGAAAGGTAAACCAACAAAACAATATCTAAGGGTGAGGAGAAACTGTGAGTAAAAAGGCAAGCTGGTTATCTGCGCTCCTAATTTCATGAGAGGGGCTATCCTGATAGTGTCTTTAAACAGGCTTATTTGGCTGATTTAACATGCACCCTCAAGTCTTTGTTGATACATAAAAGTAGTATACCTGTAACTCTACGCCTTTAGAGTTACAGGTGATTGTCATGGCGGCCGCGGGCGCCGCTGCCCCTGCGGCCGTTTCCCTGCCTGCCAGGGCCGCGGCGCGGGCATCGCGGTCACCCGCGGCCACCCTCGTCCCCACGCCGGCTTGCTTACCTGGCCCCCGCCC
>JAODAL010027415.1:0-55002 GCA_025379985.1 Phyllomedusa bahiana
AAGGGGGCTCTGCTGATAAACTGGCCTTCTAAATTTTTGCATAGGGGCGGTGGCCCCTAAGACTCTGAGGACCTGGCGCAGTGAATTTGATGGGATTAAAGGGTGGGGGGGAGAAAACCAAATGTCGTCAAGGACACAACCCGCATTTACGGGAGGTCCCGAAATGTCATTGACGAATTTTGGGAAACGCCGGGCATTGCAGAGCCCAAAAAGGGCATGACCGGGGTACCAAAGTGCCCGTCGGGGTTTTGAAAGGGTCTTCCATTCGTCCCCTACGTATCCTATGGGGGTTATAACCCCCCGAGGTCCAGTTTATAAAGACCTGGCACCTCGTAGACTAAAAAAATTTCCGTGATCAAGGGCAGGGAAAGGGGTTTCTTTACCGGACTTGTTGAGGTCCCCCGAAGTTTTTAAAAAGGACGCAGGTTTCCCCTTCTTAGCCACGAAGAAGAACCCGGCCCCCACTGGAGAGGGGGGGCTTCGGATAAACCCCTCGGGAATTTCTCCTTGATATATTAGACATAGCCAAGGTCTCAGGTCCGACGGGGGGTAAACCCCCACGTGAGGAACGCCCCCGGGGCAGAAACAATAGGACAGTCTAGGGGCAGGGGGCGGCAACTAAGATGGCGAATTATTCAAACGAAGTGGAATTCTTTAGAATTTCAGGAAAACTTGGGTTTTCAAAACGAAGTCAACTTTGGGGAACTTCGGGGAAGAGTTGCTTTTGATTGATAAAAGGGTTGGCGAGCACTGCGCACAGGGGGGCAAAGCACTCTGGGGGAAGGGGGGCTAGCCTCATGACATTTGCGAGATGAACCAACAGAGCCCGGGATTCTGTATTTCCCCGGCACAAAAAAAACCCGGGGCCGACCGGGAGCTCTCCCGGGCTCTCACTGTACTGAAGGGAAGGTGTCCCCGGGGCTGATAGCCTTACTGAAAATTGATTTTTATATGGGTTTTCGTGGGGTGCTCACTTTTCTCAAGACGTTCCTTAATGTTCTTTTTTCTGATTTTTTGGGTTTTGGATCGAAACCCAAAGGGTGCTTCCACTGCAGCTCATATAATTCAATATCCAAGGGGGATCAACCAGTTCCTTTGATTCTTTAAAGAAACAGCGTTTTTACAATACAAATACCCTTCTTTTTGGGGCTCCCAAATTCTATTGCGCAATTTACATCCAGGGGTTAATTAAGCGTTGTTTGCTGGTGCTCCCCAAAAAAACCGTCTTTTTCAACCCCAAAAATATATACTTTTTTCCCTAGCCTAACACAAGCAAAGGTTTAAATTTACAACTGTATCTCTTTTTTGTGTGGCAAAGAAAACACGAAATTGTAACACCACAAAGCTACTTTTTTTGGCGGCTCAATTTTTTCCAAATTTACATCCGGGGGTTTTTAAGCGTTTTTTTTGCTGGTGTGCTGAAAAAAATAAATCGTTTTTTTTTCAACTCTTTTTTTCCTTAGCCAATTTCAGCCCGAAGGAAATTAACCCTGTTGTGCTTTTACTTTTTGTAAACCACAGTGTTTTTAAACAAACACATAAAGAAAATTTTTTTCCGGGCCATTTGGGAGCGCAATTTATACCAAGGGGGTTAGAAAAAAAAGGGCAAAAAAAGGTTTTACGGGTTCATTTGGATTAAAAAACAGGGTGATATTTATCATATACAGAATCATCATCAAACATGCGTACATTTTAAACAAAAGTATGTCAGACGAGAGGGGGGGGGGCTCTGCACCTGCAGTGACAGTGGCACAAACATTCCTGGAACGGCCCGGTCCAGCACAGAAAGGGGGTCACTCGGTGGGGGCCACAACGCCGCTGTCAGCGGATACAGCATGTGAGGTCGGGGCCCAACGGGCCCCGGGGAAAAAACCGCTTCGCAGGGCCAAGAAAGTAGGGCACAGGGCCACGAGCAGCGGCGGCTTTTGTCACTCAGTGCGGACTTTGGGGTAAAATCCGATACCCGGGGTGTGGCAGTTCTTGCTAAACACCGAGGACCGAATATGGGGAATGTAGAATCTGTGGGCAAAAGTGAAGCGTGCCAGGGAGCTAACTTTTCACCACGGCCCGCGTCAACACAAACAGCGTCACCATCCGGGGCCGGGGGAAACTGGCTCAGATGTGGGGTCCTCCTGCCGCCGCACAACAGCACAGCAGCCCCAGTGGCCAATGCCATTGCAGCCGTCAAGGCTCCACACCTCTGCAGAAGGGAGCTTTCTCTTTGACATCATCTCCGGTCCAGATGCTCCTGCTCCCGCTACTCAGGCGCCAGCATCGTTCACGAGGCGATTGCAAAGAGACAAAAAAAGCGTCCAACCATCCTAAGGTGCAGCAGCTGACCGTGCTCCTGTCCAAGTTGTTGGTATTGCAGACCCTCCCTTTCCAAATGGTGGACTCTGCACCATTCAGAGAACTTATGGCTTGTGCCGAGCCGAAGATGGAGAGTTCCAAGCCGTAATTTTTTTCCAAAAGCAGTACCAGCACTATCATAAATAGTAGAACAGAAGGTGGGTCAGTCCTTGAGCTTATCGGTTTGTTCCAAGGTGCACGGCAGCGCGGACGTCTGGAGCTGTTACTACGGTCAGGGCCAGTACATGTCCTTTACAGCCCACTGGGGGAATGTACTTCCTACCCAGGCACACCAACAACTTGGACAGGAGACGCCGCTTTCTCCTCCACGTTGTCAAACTGCTGCACCTGCGCCAATGTCCGCGTCCTCCTCCTCCACCATCACCACCATCTCAGCCTCCGCAAGTACTGTCCATCATACCACATGTGTAGGGCACAGCGGTGTCACGCAGTTCTACACCTGGCTTGCCTCGGCGAACAAAGTCACACAGGGGAGGAACTGCTCCGCGTCATGCAGCAAGAAATCGATGTGTGGCTTTCTCCGCGCCAACTGCAAATCGGAATCATGGTGACGGACAATGGGAGGAACATGGTGTCCGCGCTCCAACGAGGAGGGATGGTCCATGCGCCCTGCATGGCGCATGTGTTCAATCTGGTTGTGAAAAGGTTCCTGAAGTCTTCCACCGATCTTCAGAACATTCTGAAAATGGCCAGGAAACTGTGCATGCACTTTATCCATTTGTACAAAGCCAGGAACACCCTCCTCGATTTGCAGCGGCATAACAGCCCCCCCAAACACCTGATATGCGATTTTCCCCCGGGGAATTCCACCCTCCCAATTTTGGACCACTGTATGAACAGAGAAAGGCCATTAAGATTTTTTGTACCCAGGCAGACAGAATACCCCCTGTGTAATTTTGATGTCAGCCAGTGCAGCCATGCGTGACACCTCCGTTTGTTGGGCCATTGAGGAGGCGATGTTATTTGTCAGTGCCGGGACTACGGGATAAAAACTCATTCCACTGTTTCATGTCCGGAACGATGCTGAAAAATTCTGTCTGGGGGGGGGACTGGAGACGTGGCGACTGCATCTGGGCCACATGAGTCGGTGGGGATGAAATGGAGGGGGGGAGGGGGGCATTGGGGGCGGGCATTGCTGGTGAAATGAGTGGATTTTTACCCGGTGCAAGAGAGGAGGGCAGGACACTGGGGGAGGGGATGGGGAGAGGAAACCCCGGCAGATGACCCCCCCACCCTTTGGATACAGGAAATGGAGGAGGGGGGAGCCCCTCGGGGAAATCCTGAAAACAGGGGCCCCGCCCCAGGGCCTTTTCCCCCTGAAAGGTCTGACCGGGGGGTTCCCGCGCTACATACTTCGGCGCGGCTGCTGGGGGGGGGGGGGGGGTAGGGGCAGTACCCGCTCCACAGTAGTAAACCATTCTGGAGTCAATGATGAGCAAAATTCCTTCACCCGTTAGTGAGGAGGAAATCGCCAGCACAGCAGCAGGACCTGGAGCAGTCCCTAACCCCAGTTGTGGCCTACTTGGACACACTCTCCACCCAGTTAGAAAATCCGCTGGACTATGGGCAGCCAAACTGGATGTGTGGCCGCAACTTCCGAGTTTGCAGTGGAGAAGCTGTCCTGCCCGCCAGTAGTGTGGCATCAGAGCGGGTGTTTCAGTCGGCGGGGGCCATCGTTCCCCAAGGAGACCCGTTGTCCACGGGAAATGTGGAACGACTGACCTTTGTCAAGATGAATCAGGCGTGGATGGGCCCCCAGGATTTCCAACACCAAACCAATGCTATGCGTCATTTCTGGGTTCAAACTAACCTGCCTCAGCCACTATTCTGGATGCCGCCACCCCCCTTGAGCCACACATCTCTGCCCAGTTTTCTCCATCTCCCTACCACCATCTTTACCAGGACTGGTATTGCCATCCACCCTCAACACTCTGTCATTGTGCCCCCTCTATGCCCTCAATGCTGCTGCTGCTGTTGCTGTTGCCTGACATCCACATCTGTTCATTTGCCACTGTCTGACCTCATGCTGCTGCTGTGGCTGCTGCCATGTCCTCCCACTGTGTCATGTGCCACTGCCTGACCTCATGTGCTCCCACCGTGAACCTCCGCTCTCAGTCATTGTGCCACTCTGTGGCCTAATACTGTTTTGCCACCTCCAGAATGCCATTGTGCACTGCCTGACCTATACTGCTGTGGCTGCCGCCGTCACCTCCACACTCTGCATTTAATGTTGCCACCTGAGCTCCAGCTTGTTTTTTTTTTCCAGCTTTCGCGGGCATGACTTTATCGGCACATTCCCGCTTGAGTTTTTTGGTCAGTTTTCCCCTCTTAAGTGCCCAGGGAATTTTATAGTGAAGCGATTCTAAGAGCGGCGGCGGGCCCATCTGCGTGTCATACTAAAACACAACATTGTATGAAGACCAAACCAAGCTCCCTCTGCATATTAAGCATGGCACAACATTCTACAGCACCCTGCAGGCTCTGGGGCAGCCTGGACATAGCTGCTTTTTAAACGCGTTTCGTGCCAAAGAAAATTCGACCGAAATTTTTTTGTCGGAAAATTCGGCGAAGTGCCCGAATCAATTTTTGAGAAATTCGCCCATCTCTAGCGGAAACTTTCTCAGCTTGTTTCTCGGAGAAGACATCGGGAAAGGCTTGGTATGGTGCAGGAAGGCCCGTCAGAGGCTTAGACGACCCGAAGAAGCGATAAGCACCGGGCGAGGTGGCACCAAACAGCGAGACTGACACTCCGAACCCCAACTCAGGACTTCGCCCGTATGCCAATCGAGCACGGGAGCGTGGCGTTGCAGCCACGGGAGACCCAGGAGAATGGACGAGGAGGACCGGGGTAGTACGTAGAACGCAAGTCTTTCCTTATGCAGCACCCCTACTTGTAGGCCCAGGGGCTCAGTTCGGAAACCGAATTGGATCCTTGAAAATCTCCCCAAAGGGACCGAGGAGATGAGTAGGGGCTTCCCCAGGCGGATCACGGGAGGTTATGCTGGATACCAGGGCAGCGTCCAAGAAATTTCCGGCAGACCCAGGGTCAGGAAAGCAGTAGCCTGAAAACTGGGCACCAGGCCCTTGCGACGATCACGGGCATGGTCAGGCGAGGAGAGGGCTTCCTCTCCCTAAGGGACGCCTCTCCTACGTATCCAGGTGCGCCCGTTTCCCGGACGCTGAGGGCGCAGTGGCAGGATCGGCGGAAATGGTCTGCACTGCCACAGTACAGGCAAGATTCTCCTCACTCTTCTGGTTAGCTCAGTTGTAGACAGGTGGGCCCGATCCACCTCCATGGCCTCTTCGGCGGAAGGTGGCGAGGGCAACTGAGGCGGCCTTTGAAATACTGGGGCCAGACGGGGAAAGACGACGGGGTCTACTTTTCCCGTTCCTGCCAAAGTTCCTCCTGACGTTCCAG
Source organism: Phyllomedusa bahiana (assembly GCA_025379985.1). NCBI lineage: Eukaryota > Metazoa > Chordata > Amphibia > Anura > Hylidae > Phyllomedusa > Phyllomedusa bahiana. The sequence goes on from JAODAL010027415.1 coordinate 5,789, forward strand.
AAACGGATGTCAATCCGAGTGGCCAGGTAGATAAGGTTTCCCTCAAGGAAGACGGGAGATCCCGGGCGGATAGAGAAATCCTTGACGCGGCGGAAAGGCCCTTCTTGAAGGTGGCAGTCAACGCGCTACATTCCACGATAACTCGGAGGCCAAAGTCGGAAACGACGGCATAATCGCCTACAGATGAGTCCCCCTTGGCGCGATTTAGCAAGGCGGGCTCGGCAGACGAAGCCCGGGATGGTTCCTCAAAACGCTCCTGAACTCGGTGGAGGAATGAAGCCAGGTTAGCTGTGACCGGATCGTCCCTTTCCCAGGGGGGGGTTTGCCCGGGCCCCGGGGCTTTCCCGGAGAGAAGGCTTAGCACGAACGCCACCTTAGACCCTTCGGTAGGAAATTGGTTGCCCATTAACTCAATATGCAGGAGCATTGGGTGGGTAAAACCCCTGCAGGCCTTGGAGTCCCCATCGAATTTGGTCGGCATAGATAGACGGGGCGTGGACCAGCGGTTTGGAGTGGAAAACCCGGGGGAGCCAGCGGGAGCCACAGGAGGGGTTTTGCTGCTGAGCGGCCAGGAGCTGCTGCATCATGGCGGAGAGAAGGCTTGAGTTGCTGGGCTTGCTGAGCGAGCTGTTGTGATGCTGAGCCACAATGGCGGTGAGGTCAGCTCAGACGGCAGAGGCACCTTGGCGGGGTCCATGGCCGGATTTTTGCTGTCACGTACCCGACTAGAAGTGGATCCACTGGACCACCGCAAGCGTGGTGTAAGGCACGCCAGGGAACGGAATCTAAGTAGGTCCCGTTTTCACCAGAGCCCCCCGCAAAGCGGGATGGACTTGCTGCGCGGGAGTTACCAGGTCGTTAAACCCCCGACGTTACTTTCTTGCGGTGGCAGCCATGGTATAGCGTGGGGCAGAATCCAGGCAGGCTCGTAGTCGGGGACAGGCAGAAGGTCAGGGCAGGTGGCACAGGTTCGTGGTCGTGGACAGGGACAAGGTCAGGGCAGGCGGGAAGATGCGTGGTCGAGGAACGAAGCTTATGGTACGGTACACGGTAAGTCAAACAAGGGTAGTAACGCTTTCTCTATAGGCTGAAATGGCACTAAAGATCCGGGAACAGCCCCAGGAAGGGCAGGCTTTTAAAAAAGGGCAGTGACCGCAATAGCCAATTACTGGTGTACTGGCCCTTTAAATCTCGCTGTGCCGCGCACGCGCTGCCCTTAGATGTCGCGGACGCGCGCGCCGGGAGGCTGAGACTGCTACAGGAGCATGGCTGGGTAAGTAGAGAGGAGCCGGGCCGGCCGGGTGAGCGCGCCCACCGCCCGACATGCGGGACGGGGGTCGCGGGCCCACCCGTGACAGTTCTTACTGTATTCATTGTCTAAAACAACACAGAAAGCAAAAAACACAAACCAAACATAAAATTATAGATACAAATATAGATAAAATATTAGAAATTAAAAAAGCGTCTTCTATAAATCAAATAAAAAAATAGAATAACATAATTGGTATGCCATATCTGAACAAAAAGAGCCTTGTACTGATAAGAGCTCACCCTGCAAATAAATCCTTTACATAGCTCAGATGACAGAAAAAAAAAAGTTTTTCGGTCTCTGTCTAGGAAGATACCAAGGTTCTTTTTTTGTTTTTTTACGTTTCGCTATACACTATATGGTGCATGTAATGGCACCATTAAAAATTACACCTTTCCCCGCAAAGTACAACCGCTCATATGACTCAAATTGTGACCGAAAAAAAGTTACGACTCGTGAAAGGTTGAGATTAGAGATGGGAGAATTTCTAAAAAATTTGGTTCGCCGACTTCGCCGAATTCTCCAACAATATCAGTTTCGTCCCAAATTACTTTGGAATGAATGCGTTAAAAACAGCTATTTCCTGTTGGGTGCTGTAGAACATTGTGCCATGCTTAAATATGCAGAGGGAGCACAATGACAGAGTGTGGAGGACACGGCAGCAGCCACAGCAGCAGCATGAGGTCAGAAAGTGGAACAATGACATTCTGGAGGTGGCAAAAACAGGAGTAGGCCAAAGAGTGGGACAATGACAGAGTGTGGAGGTGACGGCGGCAACCACAGCAGCAGCATGAGGTCAGACAGTGGCACAATTTCAGAGTGTGGAGGTCACGGCAGCAGCCACAGCAGCAGCATGAGGTCAGATAGTGGCACAATGACATTCTGGAGGTGGCAAAAACAGGAGTAGGCCACAGAGTGGCACAATGACAGAGTGTGGAGTGCACGGCACCAGCAACAGCAGCATGAAGTCAAAGAGTGGCACAATGACAGAGTGTGTAGGTGGATGGCAATACCAGTCCCTGGTAAAGATCGTGGTAGGCAGATGGAGAAACTGGCAGCAGATGTGTGGCATCAGGCGGGTGGCGGCATCAGAATAGTGGCTGAGGCAGGAAGTTTGAATCCAGACCCATTTCTCAAAGTTTTGGTGAGGCGTCATGGCCTAAGGCATTGGTTTGTGGAAATCCTGGCCGATCCACGCCTGATTCATCTTGACAAAGGTCAACTTGGACAGGAGCACGGTCAGCTTCTGCACCTTAGGATGGTTGGACGCATACTGTTGTCTCTCTGCTATCGCCTCGTTGAACGACTGCTGGCGCCATGAGTAGCGAGGAGCAGGAGAATCTGGACCGGGAGATGATGGCAAAGAGAAACAGCTCTCTTCTGCAGAGGTGGTAGAGCCTTGACTGGCTGAAATGGCATGCGTGCCACTGGGCGCTGCTGCTGCTGTTGCTGAGGTGGCAGGATGGACCCCCACATCTGAGCCACGTTTCTCCCAGGCCCCCGGATGGTGACGCTGCATGTGTTGACGCAGGGCCGTGGTGCCAACGTTATCTCCCTGGCCACGCTTGACTTTCTGCTTACAGATTCTACATATACCCATATTCGGCTCCTCCAATGTCTTAGAAAAGAACTGCCACACCGCCGAGTATCGGATTTTACTGCCAAACGCTCCGAAACTGAGTGACTACTACCGCCGCTGCCTCGCTGAGCCCTGTGCCACTACTTTCTTGGTCTTGCGAGCGGGTTTTCTAACCCGTGGCCGCTTGGTTCCCTCCTCGCACTGCTGCTACCCTGCTGACTCACGGCCCCCACTACCCACTTGCTGGCTGCGCCGCTGCCTGATGCGCAAGCTGCGCCCTCTTCTCCTGACAAAGATGAAGCCCTTGCTTCACCCGGCTCCCAAGTACGGTCGGCTGCATCATCATCGATTATTGTTTGATCTTCACTGCTGTCCTCCTCAACGGTCTTGGTATGTCAGAGGCTGCCCCCTCACACATGACCCTCCCATGCCACTCTCCACATCCATATTTTTGCACCTACTGCAAGAAGCAGGGGATACTGGCCCCATTTCTTCGCTGCCAAGTAGCTGCTGACTTTCCTCCTCAAATTGTTCATCCTCGCTGTATAGTGGCACTGAGCCCAGACCACATACTAGTTCTCTGGCTGAGGGAATCTGATGGGACAGAGGCGGGTTGAGGACAGGTGAGAGCCGCTGAGCTGTTCCTGGGCCATGCCAACTAAAGGTTGTGTCTGACGTTCCCACCGACTCTTGGCTGAAGTTGTCAGATGTCATCTGGGAGGAAGTGGATGACCTAGTCAACCAATCAAGAACCCTTGGGTTGCTTGTCAAAACACGGCCGCTAGATGACACCGGCAGGTCTGGCCTCACCGAAGTTTACCCCTGCTGCGACGTCCGCTTACTGTGCTGCGACCTGGGCCTGCTCCAGGAATGTTTGTGCCACTGCCACTCGCATGTGAAGAGCCTGCCACCTCTCTGTCTGACATATTATTTGTTCAAAAATGTACAGACTATGTTTAATGAAGATACCTGTATATGATAAATACACACTCTGTATTTGACTCCAAATGAACCCACTAACAGGCTTGGATAACCCTTGGATATAAATTGAGCTACAGAAATCACCAGAAAAAATTAACTGGTATGTGACGTGTTAAAACGCCGTGTATTTTACTGACTACAATAGCAGAAACACACTTAATTAACCTTTGGATATAAATTATGCTACAGGAATCAACAGGACAAATGTCCTCGTCTTTGGCGTTTAAAAACTCCGTTTCTTTTACTGACTACAATAGCACAAACAAGCTTAAGTAACCCTTGGATATAAATTGCTCAAATGAAATGAGCAGCCAAAAAATTAACTGGTATGTGTCGTGTTAAAACGCCGTTTCTTTTACTGACTACAACAGCATAAACTTGCTTAATTAACCTTCAGAAATAAATTATGCTACAGGAATCAACAGGAAAAATTTCGTTTTTTGGGTGAAAAACACCGTTTATTTTACTGACTACAAAAGCAGAAACATGCTTATTACCTTCGGATATAAATTTTTGCTACAGGGAAAAATTTTTTTCTTTTGGCGTTGAAAACACCCTTTATTTTACTGACTTCAAAAAGCACAAACATGCTTAATTAACCCTTGGATATAAAATTTCGCAAAAGAAAAAGAGCAGCCAAAATTAACTGGTATGTGGCGTGTTAAAAAAGCCCTTTCTTTTTCTGAACACAAAAGCAAAAAACCGCTTAATTAACCTTCGGATATAAATTATGCTACAAAGGAAAAATTTTGTCTTTGGCGTTGAAAAAAAAACCGTTTTTTTTTTTAGCTGAATTAAAAAAAAGGGAAAAAACACCAAAAATAATTTAAAACCTCGGAAAAAATATAAATTATGCTTCAGGAATCAACAGGAAAAATTTTGTCTATGGCGTGTAAAAGCACTGTTTATTTTACTGACTACAAAAGCAGAAACACGTTTAATTAACCTTCGGATATAAATATGCCCACAGGAAAAATTTCGTCTTTGGCTTTGAAAAACACCTTTTATTTTACTGACTACAATAGCACAAACACGCTTGGATATAAATTGTGCAAAAGAAATGAGCAGCCAAAAATTAACTGGTATGTGGCTTGTTAAAATGCCGTTTATTTTACTGAACACAAAAGCAGAAAAACACGCTTAATTAACCTTCGCATATAAATTATGCTACAGGAAAAATTTTGTCTTTGGCGTTGAAAAACACTGTTTCTTTTACTGACTACAAAAGCAGAAACAGGCTTAGACAACCCTTGGATATTCAATGTGCTCCAGAACTGACCAGATAGCATTAAAATGTATATGCAGCAGAATTGGACCCACACTGGACTTCAATTCCAATACCCCACAAAATCAAAATTAGAACGGAAGAGGAGCAGTCTCTGAGAAAAGCTGTGACACCCCCCCAAAAAATTGCTGTTAAAAAGTGTGAGATCTCAGCTCCTGCAGCTGTAGCAGCTACAGCACGGCACAGAGAGAGGAGTGTGAGCTGCCAGCGTCACGTCCAAACTGATATAGTGCGGTGACGTCACAGAATCCCGCCGGTCTCTAGTTGGCTTCACCTCTGTACATGTCATTGAGGATGTTTCTTTCTTCCTCCCAGAGTTCTTTGCCCCATGTAACACCATGAGGTTGCGGCCATTTTATCAATTAAAAAAACGCTTCGTTCCCGCGAATTACCCCAAACTTCGACTTCGTTCAGAATCGAAGTTTTCCTGAAATTCTAGACGAATTCCACTTCGTTAGAATCAATTCGCCCATCTCTAGTTGAGATGTTTTCCATTGCCAAAAAACGCTGCTTCCTGAATGGGTTAAAGCAAGCTTGGGCTGGCTCCTAGGAGAACAGGGGAAACCTCTGGTGGGCCCCTTCTCACCGCAGCCTATATTTTGTTTTTCCCTCCCCGACTTCCCGGAGCCATAACCTTTTAATTTTTCCACCTACCTAAACATATAAAGGCTTTTATTTTGCAGGACAAGATGGAATTTATGATGGTGTAATTCACCCTACTATAGAATATACTTAGAAACCACCCAAAAATTCTAAGTGGGGCAAAATGTGAAAAAAACATACCTGCGTCATATTTGCGGGGGTTTTGTTTTTACGGTGTTCAATCTTCGGTATAAATGATGTATTATCTGTATTATACAGGTCGATTCAAATCCTGCCATACCAAACATGTAAGATTTTCCCTATGTTATAGTACCATAAAAAAAAATAAAACATTTTATAAAGGAAAATCCACTCGTGGGCCCTATACACCAAAGTCTGACACTGAGTTAACCCTGTCTAAACATTTGAAGTTTGTGTAAATTATAATGTTAGGAAGGCCGGCCGGGAAGTAGCTGAGTGCACATCATTCACTGCAGGTGCCAGCTTTCAGGTAAATTGGAGAGAACTCTGAACTACCCACTTGCAAGTAAATAATAACTAGCTGGTTAGATCTAGGCAGTTATATATAATGGAAGGATGCTGAACAGTTTCTTCTCTTTTAGGGATTGATATTAAATGTTAAGTTTTATATATATATACTCTTTTGGTCTGTTAGTTTCAGGGAAGCCGAGGACCTAAAGAAGGCCCCGTGACCTGTCATCTTACTGCTCCTGTTATACTATGAGGGGAAATATTATTCTATTCTGAAATACATTGGTTCTGCATAATAGTGTACAAGCGTTTATACCCCCTAGTGATCAAGTACCCTAGGAGGGCTAAAAATATAAATATAACAACTTTAAAAAGTTTTAAAAATAGAAAACAAAAATATTAAAACACCCCTTTTTCCCAGTTGTACATGTAAAAAACAAACTGTTATGCCACAGCTATACGCCTTGGCTATATTTCTTATGTTCTTTGTATTCTTATGCTGTATTTCTGTGTTTCGACAGCTCCATCTGGTGGCTGTTTCGGCACACTTCTAGTTAGCACATATTATGTTAACTTTGTCACAGTAAAGCTGCGATAGCCATTGTTATGGATGGTCAGGGACGCACACAAGACGCAGACAAGTGGGGCCCTGACACTGATCCCAGCCTCTGTCCCTGCATTTTGGGGAACCCGACTCCTTAACAGGCCGGCCCCAACCAGAAGACTCAAGACTACACTGAGCAGGTGTGCACAGACAGAGACGAACGAACAAAGAACACAAAAGACATAGTCGGACGGTCCAAGTCGGTAACGGGGCGGGCAGCGCGGTACAAAGTCGTGAGGCAAAGGGAAAAACCGGAAAGCAAGCAGAGTTAAATAGCAAAGAGGATAGCAAGAGAACAGGCAAACTATAGTGACCAGATAAATATAGCAGGCACAGGAAAGAGGAAGCAGTGGCTATATATAGGAAAGGGAAGGAAGAAGAGGAGCAGGGATAGGGAGCAGAACCTGTCAATCCAGAGAGTGGATTAACCCCTATGAGTGCCAGAAAACAATCAAGATTCAGGACTACAGGGATGTGTTCACACAAAGAACGGTAAAGCCGCAGTTATGGTCGCAGCGGCCGTGGCCGGCGACCAGGGCCCGATGGCACGGACATGAAAGCCATATCACATGACCTGTTGACATCATAGAGTCATCTTCATCAGCAGTCATTTTGTCCTAGACACATGTAAATGGAAGACATGTAGAACCATCCAGACCTACAGTTAGCGTCACTGGTAAGGTTAAACTGTCATTCAGGGCTACACACTGTATAGTGTTGTATTCTATGCCAATAGCTGTTTATAGCTAGATGTTGTTTTGCTTATGTTTGCTGCAGACAGGATAGCTCATGTACCCTGTACCCTCACATGTATATGTCTGCACACTCTACATCCTGTATTGTATCTTATGCACATGTAAATATGCCTGCATTGTCTTGTGTATACTTCATGCTTGCTGTTACATCATGGTAAATTTATGTTTTGTATAGTTTCCAGTTTTATACTATCCTGTGTAATAAAGTTGAAATACAGACATCGCTCCTGTGTCATTGCTTACTGGGAAAGAGTTTAGCTGCCTGTCAACTCATGCTCCACACACATAGGGAGGACAGAACACAAACAATAAAAAAAAATGTAACTTAATTAGTATAACCGTATCCAAAAAAGTCTGATCTATTAAAATATAGCATTATCTATGGTGACTCTTAGGAAAAAAACATCAAAACTAAGGGCTACATGTATAAAAACTGTCTAGGTATAAGACTTTCTTTGTTGCCCATAATTACCAATCAGTGCTCCCCTTTCATTTTTTCAGAGATCTATATCATATGAAAGGGGAGCCCTGCCTCCTTTTTAGTCTTACACCTAGACAGTTTTCATACATGTCCCCTAAATTTTTTCAGTCTCTTTGCCTACTCAAAAAAGTGAAATAGAAAGCAATCAAAAAGTTGTATGTTCCCCAAAAATGGTACCAATAAAACCTGTATAAATTAGCTTTTGCCAGACTCAGACCCACAAAAAAAGGAAACAGAACATTTATACTGCACAATGAACACCATAAAATAAATCCCCCCAAAATGCTGCAGATTAGCTTTATTTTCCCATTCCACCATAAAATATATATTTTTTGCTTTCCCCAAAATGTATTGGTATATTAAATGGTACCATAAAAAAAAATGTATCATTCAAAAACAGAGACCCTTATATGGCTATGTTATCGCTTTCCCTGAAAACACCTTCAATTAAAATTAATATAAATAAAATTCTAACAGATGTCATGTCTTTAAAGTTGGGCCAGAAACTACACGTCTCCAAAATGCAACAGTACATAGTACATTGATGTAAAAGTAAAATAAAGTTACAGCTATTGGAACGTGTCGAGGTAAAAACAGAAAGAAGTTTCCATTTCATAAAGCTTAAACTTCCCGCCTCTAGAGACGAGCGAACAGTAAAATGTTCGAGTTCGAGTCAAACCTCGAACAATAGTGTTGTTCGGTTCGAGGTTCGATTCAAACTCGAAACCCATTAAAGTCAATGGGAGAAGATGTTCGGGTTACTTTTTATAACTAGACAGGTGAGGAGAAGCTGTAACTACTATCCATAACAGTAAACTGGATACGTGGACCAACTTAGTGAAGAAAATTTGGCTCTAAGAGTGACAGAAAAAAATTGAGAGGCTAAAATACTTCATTCAATGGCTAACTGAAAAGATGAGGACAGCTTGCAAGCAGGGGCATAGCTATATAAGGTACAGCGGTAGCGAGGCAATACTGATAGCTCCATATTTCTGCCAACGGACCAGTTTCCATCTCCTCCTCTGAGGGCATCAGCGATTGGGCGTCAGAGCAGACAAAATCATCCTCTTTGTCCTCTTGATCTTTTGAAATGCATTCTGACCCCAACCGCATTGTGTGATCAAAGAGCTCTTTAGAATATGGATTATTTGGAGTGGTCTGTATATTGCTTTGCGACATTCTGCCTGTGTTTGCTTCAGGTTGGACTGGTGATGATGATGACATTTGTGGCCGTGACTGAGAGGAAGAGGAGCTAAAACTGCTGGATGCAGGGTCTGATAACCACTGAAGAACATATTGGTGACGATGTTCTGTAATGAAACACACAGGGAACTGAGCAAGCGATGACAGGCCTGACGGTCCTTCGACTGACTGTGTGCTCGCTTGTGTGTTGTCTGGAGCACTGGAAGGAATGCCTTGTCTCGTACCTCTATCTCCACTTTTTACACCCCTCCTTGCTCGCTTACCACCTCTAGTTCTCACCATGTGCAAAAGCTAAATATTATAGCTCTGCGCGTGGCACAAGATATATGTAATAAAAAAAGAGAGAAGTTTATATATACGTGGATCACAATAGCGCACTGTTGTATTTCAGCGTTATGTGGACTTAAAATCTGTCAAAATTACACTTTTTGGCATTGAGTAAGATTTAGCAACATAGATAACTGTATTTCCTGGATAATATCTGTATGACAATAACACGGTATATTTCAAAGGTATTTCACCCCCAAAACTGCCAAAAATGAACTTTTCTCTACTCAAAATAATTTTCACCAACCAACCACTATTTAAAATATATTTATTTGTATAGGAGTGTCAGGGCACACGTTTCTGCCGTGCAGCAGTGAGGCGCTGCAGGGTTTAATCCCTCTGGCCAGTCGACACACCCAGGGAGATGAACCTAGGAGTGACAGCTCGGCTGCTAATCCGGTCAGAGGGTGTGTTGCACTGGCCAATAGGAGGGCCCAGAGGGCACACCAATCGGCTGCTGGGGCGGGGTCCGGGGCGCCTCATTTAAACCTATTCACTCTTGTCTGTAGTTGCCTGAGAGAGGTTATCCCTAACGTTACCCCAGTCTACTTGTTGCTTGTTTATTCCTGTTCACTTGACCTTGGCTTGCTCCTCGACTTTGTTTCTGTCATTTGATTTTGTACCGTGTTACCTCCTGTGTTTGACCCTTGGCTTGCTTCCCGTTATTCTTCTGGTTCTCGATTTGTGGATTTGGCGTACCCGCACCGTTATCGACCCGGACTGTCTGACTCTGCATTCCCCTGATGGCCCTGCACGTTGTAGCATAGGGTTTGTCGCCCAGTTGGGGTCTGTCACGTAGGGGACAGTGGGCTGGGTGTCAGTCAGGGCCCACTGCACCACCTCTGACGTGACAAGGAGATTTGGAAACGGTGTGTTATACAATTACTGAACCCCCCCAAACTGCCAAAATGAACTTTTCTCCACTCAGAATAATTGTCACCAACCAACCACTATTTAAACTATATGTCTTTGTATAGGAGATTTGGAGATGGTATGTTATACCAAAACTGCAAAACCTCCAAAATTGCAAAAAATTTAGTTTTCTCCAATCAGTATAATTTTCACCAACCAACCAATATTTAGAATACATTTCTTTGTATAGGAGAAATGGAGACAAGTGTTATAAAATGATTTCACTCCCAATACAGCAAAAATGGAACTTTTGGGTATGGAGTATGATTTAGCAAATCCAAGCACTCTGTATAATATATCTAAATGTATATGATAGTTAGGCGTTATGTGATCAAATGTTGCCAAATAACAGCTTCAGGGTTTGGGAAAGATGCAGCCAGGAATACCAAACTCCCTAACTATTGCTGTCTATAGAGACGAAAATGCTATCTAAGTCTTGATTCCCAAAGCCTGCTGCACACCCCCTTAACTAACTACCTAACTAATCTAAATAACAGCTTTTCCTGTCTAAAATCACTAATAAACAAATCTTGTACCTGTATGCAAGCAAGCAAATAGAGAACAGTCTGTACAGTACAGAGAGTGAGTTGAAAATGGCGTTCAGAATGCAATGCAGTGATATATATATAACATGATCATGTGATTTTAGCAGACAATGAGAGCCCTACACCTCAGCAATGACGTTTTGACAATTATCTGTGCTCTGCACTGATTGGATGGCCACCAAAAATGCAGAAAGGCACTGAACACTCTTAAAATGGTGTGTTGAATGCCATGTCGAATTTTGAAAGTTAACTTGAATGAACAGTAAAATGTTTGGTTTGGTTCAGTTCGAGTTCAAGAAAACTGAGATGTTCAACTCGAAGTTAACTTTTTTTTTTTAACGGTTCAATCAACACTACCTACCTCCTCACAGAGTTTATTTCCCATTGGCTAAATGACAAAATATATTACATTGGGTATATTGTATTGATGTTTGATAGAATAAACAGTTATTCTTTATGTTTTTTCCCCAGGTATTATTTTGTCTAATGGACATAACTGGAAAGAAATGAGAAGGTTCACTCTTTCTACATTACGTGATTTCGGTATGGGGAAGAAGACCATAGAAGACAAGATTAACGAGGAATCCAATTGTTTAGTGCAGACATTTAAATCTTACCAAGGTCAGTAATTAGTGATGGGTGGTGAACCACAGACTGGTCATGTCAAAGCTAAACCACCTGCTGGGTAAGGTAGTTAGTATGAACTACTATAAAATTGATCCTACATATAAGAACATATAATATTTTGGCTCCGATGTACAGAAATATAATCGCTACAATACAGCTCCTATGTACAGGAATATAACTACTATAATACTGCCTCCTATGTACAAGAATATAACTACTATAATACTGCCTGCTATGTAGAAGACTATAACTACTATAATACAGCCGCTATGTACTAGAATATAACTACTGTAATGCTGCCTCCTATGTACAAGAATATAACTTTTATAATATTACCCCTATGTAAAAGAATATAACTACTATACTGCCTCCCTAGAGAGGGGTCGTGTTCGTGTGAAGGCTTGATGTCTGGAGAAAGCCCAGCGCTGGGAACTTCCCCAAGCACGGTCCAGGCGTTAAGGCCTAATCTAGGAGTAAACCCCCAGGCTCCATAATCCACGGATGAAAATCCCAAAGTCGCAGTAGAAGTTTGTCCAGTACAGAATGTCAGCAATTTAAGTGCTGCAAGAAGTAAAGTGATAAGAAAGATGCAGCAGGATTGAGAAGTTTGGAGTAAGAACCCGCCAGTGTTACCATGCAGTGTGCTGGAGGCCAGCAGGTGAAGCAGACCCCAGTGCAGCCTGAAGGTGTGCAGACCACCCAGACCCTGGGTAGACACAGGAGGACCTCTCTGGAGAGACAGACCATCCAGCAGAATCTGCAGCAGGTAATAGTGTCATCTGAACGTACACAATCTGGGAGCAGCAAACATGTGGGCAGTATAGTAGAGGAGGTCGAGGCCAAGGCAGCCAGCAAGTTTCATGGAGTCAGAAACACCACAGCTGGGAAGAACCTGGGAGGCAGTCCCCAATCCAGGTATTGTGGCCCCCTGGCAGTAGCAGCAAAGAGCCAGCAGCCTCCAGAGCCCCCCAGTAATGCCCCAGAGCTACACCTGGCCAACTAGATCCCTGCACTGGTGCAGAAACTGGAGACCCTGAGGAAGAATAAGGTCCTAGTACAGAAAAAAATCGACTGCATGTATAAGATGAAGGCTGCTATCCCTGATAGACAAGACCTCATGGATAAGAAGTTGGAATCGCTGGCCACACAGCTTGCAGAGACCATGATGGAGACTGTCCTGGAGCAACTAGGAACTGTGGGGGAAACCCACAGGTTTGAGAGGCAGGGACAGAGCACAGGGCCCAATTCATCTAAAGCCTCAAGAAGTAGCATCCAGCAGTCCCATGCAAGTCCCATGCAAGGCCTATACTGCAACCAGCCAGCCTACCGTTTGAGGGTAGATCTGTACCAGAAAAGTATCCAGCAGCAATCAAGATCTGCAGCAGCTTCTGACAAGTAGCAAGACCAGGGACTCCAGCCTGCACCACAAGGCCCAGTAGTCACTGTCCACCAGCCTCCACCACAAGGCCCAACAGGCAGTATCCACCAGCATGAACTCTAGCCTGCACTGCAAGGCCCAACAGGATGTAGTAACCAGCATGGACACCTACCTGAAGGTGACTGTGTGGTAGCAGAGCAGGCACTACAAGTCCCAGCATAATGAAAATTGCAGCAGGACTGTGGACTCATCCTTGAAGGTATCTGTAATGCAGCAGAGCAGAGTTCACATGTGATATCTATGCAGGGCACTCATGACTCTGCTAATGATTTTGACATGTCTGGCTCTGATGCTGTTGATGACTCGGTGTCTGATAATAATGTCTTGCAGTCTGTGTGGGAGTTAGCTCCATCTCCAGATTCAGGTTTGGTTCAGCCTATAGGTCCTATTGCTGCAGAATACATAGATGTATTTGTGGAGATGAGAAGATTTTCCCAGAAGGAGGTTTATTGTGAGAGATCTACTGTGTAACCAAATGGGCTTCCTGTCTAGTAACATCTTGGCAGTGATAAATCTTCCTGACAGGCAGGGCTATGATATTAGCTTCAAGCTGATGTCGGATCTGGACCGGTTCTGGTCTAGCTTCACCAGGTTCAGAGACAGAGAGGGCTGGGATAAGTTTAGCTTCATTCCTATCTCTAGGCCAGATACAGTACGTGTCACCATCATGTTCTGGAACAAAGTCATCCCCTACCAGGACATTGTGGTCTGGCTCAGGAGACACTGTGACCTTGTCTCTGACCTCACTAAGACCAGGGATGAGGATGGAGTCTGGACTGGAGGGTGGAAGGTCCAAGTTAAGCTGAGTCAGCAGCAGGATGTCACCCACCATTTCCCAAACTCCTTCTTCATCGTCTGGGAAGGCTGGGCATATAAAGGGGTTTGGTCTGCCCCCATGTTAAAGGTGTAATCTCCAGGGGGAGGTGCCCATGTGAGTGCCGGGAAACATCAGGTGAAAAATTTTTGGTGGAGAAAAATTGGTCACCCCCGCAGGGATTGCCCCTACCGCCTGGCATAACATCTGCAGGGATTCCCCTGTTGAGGGCTTACTGGTGGGGGTGGAGGGGCAGACGACCCAGATTACCTGGAGGAGGTGGCCTTGTTGTGGTCCAAAAAAGGGGGGGGAAAAAAAAACACGGGTTTGGCCAGTCGCCCCAACCCCCGGGGGGTTTCTTTAGGGGGGAGCACGGAGGGGGAAAGAGCAGGATGTACGCACCCAGTTGGGCACCTCTTTTTTGGGGGCCCAAAGCATCAACATCAATAGAAAGAAAAGCACCAAAAGAAAAGAGGAAAAAAAAAGAAAAACCCAAACCCAAAAAAACCTGGGGAGGAATGGACTTTTGTCCAGAAAACTGGGGGGAAAAAGGGTAAAACAAGGGTGTGGGCACAATGGGGGCTATACAACAGATACATGCCCTAGAGAGGGGCGAATTTCCCGAAATTCCGTTTCGTTCATTTCCCAAAATTTTTCCGGGCCCAAAAAAAAACTTCGTTTCCCAAAAATTCGGCAAAAACACTTTAAAAAAAACAGCAAAATTTCCGGGCTGAACAGAGCCCACAGGGTGCAGTAAAAACGTTTTGCCATGCTTAAAAAGCGGGGAGCTTGGTTTGGTTTCTTTCCAATTTTGGGTTTTTTTAGTAGGGACACGCACATGGCGCCGTGCTCTTAAAAATCGCTTCACTAAAAAATTTCCCGGGGCACTTAAAGGGCAAAATGCCCAAAAAAACGGGAAAAAGGGGAATTTTTGCCTAAAAAAGTATGCCAGGGAAAGCGGGAAAAAAAACAAGTGGAGCTAAAGGTAGGCAACTTTTGTGACAGATTTGGAGGGTGACGGCGCTAGCCCCCACAGCTTTGGGGGTCAAGAGTGGAAAACAAGGGACTTTCCCTGGGGTGGAAAAAACAGGAGTGGGCCCAAAGGGGGGGGAAAAAGACACAGTGGGGAATTTCACGGGCACCCCAAACAGCAGCATGAGGTCGAAAAGTGGCACAATGACAAAATGGGTGGGTTTCACGGCAGAAAGCAGATGAGGTCAGGAGGGGCAAAGGGACATTCTGGAGGTGGAAAAAAAAAGGAGTGGCCACGGGAGGGGGACAAGGGGAAAGTGTTAGTCACGCAGCAGCCACAGCAGCAGCATGGGGTCAGCCCAGTGGCAAAAAAGAAAAAAGTTTGTAGGTCAGGGCACCAGCCACAAGAAAGCGCATGAGGCAGACAGTGGCACAATGAAAACAGTGTTTTAAGGTCCGGCAGCAGCAGCATGAGGTCACCCTTTGGCACAATGACATTCTGGAGGGGGCAAAAACAAGTAGGCCACAGATTTGGGAAAAATGACACAGTTTTTGTAGGTCCCCGCAGCAGCCACAGCGCAGCAGGGAGGTCAGCCCAGTGGACAAGACCAGTGGGGAAGGTCCCGGGCAGCGCCACAGCAGAAAGCATGAGGTCAACAGTTGCACAATGACACAGTGTGGGGTTTCAACGGCTGCAGCAGCTTGAGGTCAGGCAGTGGCACAAATGCATTCTGGAGGGGCAAAACAGGAAAAGGCCCACAGAGGGGGACAATGAACAGTTGGGAAGGTTTGGGGGGGCAAAAACCAGCCCCCTTGGTAAAGAGGGGTTGGGTGGCAAAAGGAAAAAATGTCAGCAGATGTGGGGCCATAAAGGCGGGGGGGGGGGCACCCAGAAAGGGGCTGGGGCAGGGTAGTTTAAACCCAAAGACCATTTCTCACATTTTGGGGTTTGGGGGCGTCATGGTGATGTGTCTGAGCCAAAGGCATTGGTGGGTGGAAATCCTGGCCAAATCCACCCTGTTTTCATTTGAAAAAAGGTAAGGTTCCACATTTCCCGTGGACAAGGGGGGTTCCCCCTTGGGTTAACAATGGCCCCTCCCACTAAACCAACCCGCTCTGATCCCAAAAAAACACTACGGGGCCGGGGCAGGACAGCTTCTCCCCCGGGAAAACTCGGAAATTTGGGCGGCCAAAACCCATTTTTGGTTGCCCAGTAGCCCAGGGGAATCTTCTAACTGGGGGGCAGATTTGCTGCCCAAAGTAGGCCCCCCACCTGTTGGTTCAGGGACGCTCCAGGTCCTGCTCCCGCGCGGGCACTCCCCCTCCTCACTAGGGGGGTTTGAAAGGAAGTTCCTCATCGGGGGACCCAGACTTGGGTTTTAAAAAGCGGGATAGAGCTGGTACTGCCCCTACCCCCCCCCCTTTCCCTCCAGAAAAGCCGGGCATAGCACGTGACGCTGGGGAAACCCCCCCGGGCCCAAAACCTGTCAGAGGAATGACAAGGTCCGCACATGGGGCGGGGCACCCCAACCCTGATTCGGGGGGATTTCCCTAAGTTTTTTAGTTTGTCCTCCCTCTCAATGCGGGGAAAGGCCCCATTTTGGACCGGTAGCGAGGGCCCAATGGGGTTTGGAGAGCCGAAGTCACCCTCGGGGTTTGCGGGACTATTCGGCTGTCATAGCCAGGCAAATAAGCATGTGGGGGCCAAATCTGCACAAGTGACCGGGGGGCTCCTGCCTCCATTTCCACTGTATACTGCCAGGGTGCTTGGGGGGTCACCCTCCCTCGTTCTTCCTCACCCCCAAACCAAACCTCCCCCAGTGCCCCTGTTCCTTCTTGTCCCCGGGGTTTAGAAAACCCACTCATTTCACCAGAAAATGCTTCTGCCCCAAAATGTTCCCCCCTCCCCCTCCTCCATTTCAGCCCCCACCAAGGACTCATTTTGGCCAGAAAATTTCGCCACTTCCCCCAGCCCCCTGCCCAGACAGATTTTTCAGCATCTGTTCCAGGACATAAGCAGTAAAATGCGTTATTCCCCCCGTAGTCCTGCGACTGAAAATTTAACGTTCCCTTTCCTCAAAGGGGCCTAAAACAAACGGCAGGTGTCACGCATTTTTTGCCATGGCCCCCCAAAAAAAGTTACACAGGGGAGGTAACTTTCTGTCTCCCCCCCATGGGGAACACCCAAAAAACCCCCCTTTTTAAACCCCCTTTATCTGTTAAAATACCGCCCCCCGGGTCCAAACCCCAATGGCCCCCCAGGCGGGAATTCCCAAAAGGGGTTTGGAAACATCACAAAACCAGAGTGTTTTGGGGGGGGGAACGTTCGGGCCGCGGGGCAACTCAAGGGGGGTGTCCTGGTTTTGTACGAAGGGGAAAAAAGTGCACCCAATTTTCCCTGGCCATTTTAAGAATGTTCGAAAATGGTTTGGAAGACTTCAAAACCTTTTTTCCCCAACCAGATTGAACATGTGCCCCCCAAAAAACCGTGGAGGAGAAAGCAGGCTTTTTTTCCCCGTTGTTGGTGTGCCGGGCCCGGGGAAGGGCACATTCACCCGGGTTGGGCCGTAAAGGGAAATTTTACGGGCCCCGGGCCCCGTAGTTACACTCCAACGTCCGGGGTTTGTCGTGCACCTTGGAAAAAACCCGAAAGCTTAAGGAGGGCCCCCAACCTTTGTTTACATTTTTTATGAAGTGTTTGGTACTGCCTTTTTGGAAAAAAAATTTTCGGTTTTGGAACTTTCCATCTGGGCTGGGCCACAGCCTTGTTCTCGAAGGGTTGCAGATTCCACCATTTGGAAAGGGGGGACTGCAGTACCAACAATTGGCAGGAGCACGGTTCAGTTTCCGAAATTTTAGGAGGGTTTTTGGAGCATACTGTTGTCTCTTTGCAATCCCCTTTTCGCTAAAACGATTTGGCGGCCCCCTTTAGTGGGGGAAGCAGAAAGATCTGGCCCGGGAGTTGATGTAAAAGAGAAAACAGCTCCCTTCTCAGGGGGGGTGGACCTTGCCCGGGGGCAAGGGGATGCTTTCTACTGGGCGCAGCTGCGCGTTTGTTGCTGCGGCACAGGAGGGAAACCCCCCAACATCTGAGCCCCCCTTTTCCCTCCCGGGCCCACCGGATGGGACGCTTCATGTGTTGCGGGGCCGTTGCCAATGTTAGCCCCCTGGCCCCCGCTTCCATCGGGCCTACAGATTCTACATAACCCATATTGGGGCTCCTCCGGGGGTTTAGAAAAAGAATGCCACACCCCGGGGTATGGGTTTTTAAACCCCCAATGCCCCCGCAGGGAGTGACCCCTCCCGCGCTCCCCCTCGCGGACCCCCTTTTGTCCCGTTTTTTTGGGACCTCGAAGGGGGTTTTTTTTCCCCCGGGGCGCCTGGCCCCGACCTCACACTGCTGCTATCGGTGACTCAGGGGCCCAAAAAGACCCATTTGGGTGGCTGAAACCGCTGCCTAAACCCAAGCTGACCCCCTTTCTCCTGCCCGAGGATGAACCCCCTTCCCTCCCCCGGGCCCCCAAGTGGGGTCGGCTACTTCACATCTTTTTTGTTTTTAATCGTTTTGCGGGCCCTCAT
Source organism: Phyllomedusa bahiana (assembly GCA_025379985.1). Taxonomy (NCBI): domain Eukaryota; kingdom Metazoa; phylum Chordata; class Amphibia; order Anura; family Hylidae; genus Phyllomedusa; species Phyllomedusa bahiana. The sequence continues at coordinate 24,274 of JAODAL010027415.1, forward strand.
CACCGGTTTTGGGGATGCAGAGGCGACCCCTCAAAACATAAACCCCCCCATCCCACTCCTAAACATCTTTTACTTTGCCCCCCTTACTGCAAAAACAGTGGATATTCCCCCATTTCTTCGCTGCCAATTACCTGTTAAACGCGTTTCCTAAAAAGGTTTTCATCCTCGTTTATTTAGTGGCGCTGAGCCCAAACCACATATAGTTTCTGGCTGGGGGAAAAACCGGTTGAGGACGGGTGAAAACCCCAAGTTCATCAAAGCATCAAAAAATAGTAAAAGAGGTGCACGCCTTACCTGGTTTCAGGGCCCAAAAAGTATTGAAAAATAGAAAAACGGGGGCAGCACTTAAAAAAAATTAAAGATTTAATGTACCCAAAGAAACAGCAACGTTTCGGCCTAAACAGGCCTTTTTAAAGGGTAAACCAAAAACAGTGCAGTGAGTGAGTATATAAAGGAATGAAAATCATCAATTAAAAAATGAACAATCCAAAAAATTATAAAAATTACAGGGTTTACAATATAAAGGTACATAAAAAACAATTTTGTAAATACAATGCAAATCGCAAAAAAAGTGTTATAAATTTTTAAATAGTCATACCCAAAAAGAGTGTACAAGATATTTTGCAACAAAAAATTTTCAAAGGTTTACATAAAGGGAAAATGACAGGTGACGTTTGGGACAGCTTGTTTAAAACATAATATTACTAAACTGAACGGACCCAAAAACCTAGCCCCACTTTTCCCCATTTTCCCTAGAGAACGGACCTGGGGCCCGCGCGAAATTTGGAAAAATTCGCCCCAAAAAACGAAATGGAACAGAAACCCCCAAAGGAAAAAATCCGGTTTTTCAGCTGAATAAATGAGCATGCGCAAGCAAAAAACCCCCCAGCACATGCGTAAACATGGGACTTTCCTTTGATAAGAAACAATATCGGCATCAGTTTTTAATATTTTTTAAAGGGAAATTTTAGGGGGCCAAAAGGGAAGTGTTGGAAACAATAAATTCCCACATTTGTAAAACCTTTTGGGGGAAATCTAACAGAGTATAAAAAATGTTTCGGGGTTTATGGCAGTATAGAAGGGGAAAAAATAATTACCCCAAAAAAAAGGTTTTTTTCTGTACCTTAGCATAAAACAAAAATACCCAGGTTTTAAAAACCCGGGGTTAAAACGTCAACCCCCAAGGGGGCTAGCCCAAAGTCCTCCTAAAATTTAAATGCAACCCTTTGGCCACCATAAAGACACCAAAATGGGGGGGCGCAATTCAAAATATACAGCGCTTTTTCCCTGAGAATTGCACACAAAAAAAAACCCCAACTCCAAAAATTCACAAACACCGGAAAGACCCCGGGAAAACCTCAAAATGGAACAGGTGGCGGCAGAGGTCCAGCTCATGGTATTACTTTCAAAGAAAAAAAAAAAAAAAAAAAAATTTTTGCCCAAAATTTAAAAAAGGAAAAACTTTTTAAATAAAAAAATACTTTGCACTTTTTTTGTCCCAATTAAACAGGAAAAGATTTGTATGCACAAAACCAAAAAGTACCCAGGGAGGAATTTAGCAATGGGGACACCTGGGAAAAAAACCTAAAAAGGGAGTTATTTTATAAAGAAGACACATCTAAAGGAAAAACCCCTTAAACTCCAAAATTCAAACCCATGGGTTTTGGTAAAGTATTTATTTTGTGAACCCATTTAAAAACTCTCTATTTTTCAAAGCTAATTTAGTTTTCCCAAACCCCTTTTTAAATATGGGGAAATGATCGAAATCAAAAATCTAAGATCATCCCCTATTTTTTAAAGATTTTGAAAGTGTTTGGGCCCAAGGCAAATCTAACTTTCCAGTACGGATGGTGATTATGCTTACTTATGCACATCCCACATTCCTGGAAATTTTTTTCCCCCCATATAAAAAACCCCAAAGGGCATATCAAGACATAGTAAAATAAATTCCTCAGGTAAGGAAAAATTTTTATTAAATTTTTTTTTTGTTACTGGATGAGTGAAAATACTCCCTTTTTAAATTTAACCCGTTTGCAGAATGACATCCCGGGAACCCTGGAAAAAAAACCCGTTTTTTTAATGGGGTAACCCCTCTCTTCCCTTGACAACACCAGGGTTTTACATTTGAGGAAAAGAAAACTTTTAAGGGTTTTTTTTTCTCCCCATACGGGCCCTTCCCGGGGGGGGATGCTGAATTCGGAATCGAAGGGAAATTTCCTTAAGAAGATGCCCTTCCCTCCTAAAAAAAATCCTGATCTTATTGGAAAGAGCGAGAACGAGGATACAAAAGTTTAAAAGGGGGTTTACCAAAAAACTTTAAAAATTTGGGGTTTTTAAAAGCGCAGTTCTGGGCAAGAGTTCCCCCTTTCTTTTTCAACGTTTAATCTAAATTTAATTTTTTTCAGGATAAACCCCATCTATGGAATTTATTTCCCCTTTATCAAGTCTGTTCATAAGTATGGGGGGGCATCTACAATGGGGTTTAAAACCCCCAAGAAATTTGGGTATAGGGGAAGGATCAAGCATCATCTAGGATGAAAAACCCGTCATAATGAAACAAAAATTTTTTCTTCGGTTTTGTTTTACAAAAATTGTCCGTTTAAACAATCCCTTATCCCCTTTTTTTGGAAACCCAAAGGGTATCAAAAAAATTTGGGTCTCAACATCAATGATAACTTTGGGAAATTTAATGTCAGGATCCCTATTATTTTTAAAAATGAAAAAAAAATCATCCAATGTACAGAAGTGCCTCCCAAACAACAAAAATGTCATTTTGTTCCCCAACCAACAAAACCACATGTTGAAAAGGGGGGAGACACATAATGATCCTCCTCTTTAAATGGGCCATTTAAAAATGTTGGGATACTTAGGGGCCCATTTTGAGCCCATGGCCGTGGCCCCCACTTTAACATAAAAATTTATTCGGAAACAAATATAATTTTCAATAAAATAAATCCTAAAAGATTTCCCGAATAAAGTTTTAGGTTTTTGGAATAAAAACTGTAGTGTCCCGGAAAAATTTTCCTACAGTACAAAACCTCTAGAAAAGATTAATGGAGGTAAATAAATTCTTAACTTTAAAAAGAGACCAAATATTTAATCTCTAATTTTTAAGCATGTTTTTTTATTCAAAAATTCTGTTGTTCTTTAAAAATGATCTCGCGAATAAGCATGTACCCCCCAAATTTATCTAAGAATTGGGGAAAAAGGACAAAAAATTTTAAACCCTTTACCTGAAACAAAGGGGCAAAACCTGGGGGATTTTTTGAAGTGATTTGTGAAAATTTTGGGGAGACAAAATATCATGGAACAGTAGGGGAAAAATTTTTAATAAGTAACTTTCCCAAAACTTTATCTATTATATTTTTTTTTAAAAACTTAAAATTTTTAAAAAGTCTTTTTAATTTTTAAGCTATCGAAGTAGGATTTTAGATGCCCAAAATTAAAAATACCTCACCCCAATTCAAAAAAAAAAGGGGGTTGTTTTGTTTGATCTCCGCAATTTGGAAAACACACATCCATTAAAACCCAAACGCGCCGCCTTATCTGCAGGCTTTATTGAAGATTTTATTCTGGGGCAAAGATCTAATGGCAGCCTTTTTCTTTTTTAGTTAAATTTTTTTGTGACATATTTAAAATTGATACATTTTCACGTTTTTGAACCCCTTTAAATTTTAAAAGTGGATTCAAAAAGGGATGGGCTATGGGGGGGTTTTGGGGTATTTGGGAAAAAAATTGCTACTTTTTTTTAAACCCCCTATCCTTAAAACCCAATGTCATACTTTCACAATCCCCAGAGACCTCGAAAGAATCAACAGAAGATAAAAATCCTCGGAAAAAAAAAAATTTAAGCTTTACTTTACGAAAAAAAAATTTAAATAAGATCCATTTCCAAATTTAAAAAAATCCCGTATATTCATAGGGGCAAAAAAATAAACCCCTTTTTTAACACACCAAATTTTTAGCTCAGTTTAAATTTTAGGAGGAAATATTTTTCCACTAATTCGATTTCCCTTTTGTTTGTTCATTTTGGGGGGAAAATTTCCCCCCCCCTTTTTTTTTCGTTGGATCTGTTTTTTGAAAAAGACCCGTTTGTTTCCTGCCCCCCCCTTTTTGTCCGTTTAAAAAAAGGGGAAATCCGACCCTTAAAAAAAGTTTTTGTATCTTTTCCATCAGTATAAAATTAAAAAGGGGCCCTACTTTTTTCCTTTTGTGGATTCCCCCTGTTGATGAAAAATCCCATTTGATTGAAGGGTTTTGGCCAATTTTAAATTTCCCACCTGTTTTGTAGTTCCCCCATATCTCGGTCCATTTTTGTCTCTTGAACCTTAAGATCAGTTTTTAATTGGGTAAAGGGTTGTTGGAAAAAACCCCTTAAATTTTGGGAAAATTTCCTCGCCCACCCAAAAGTGAAACAAAAAATCTTCAAAACCCTTGGGGTTTTTTTATATTAAAGTTTTGAAGTTCCTTTTGCAAAAAAACCCTGTTTAAATAACATAACAATTTACCCGGGAAATTTGTTTGTAATCTGTAAAAAATTTTTTACAAAAATCTTCATTATTCACAAAGGAAATAGGTTTTAAGGGTGTGGGTCTCATGCCCCTAGGGGTGGGGGTCCCTTTGTAGTAGGCCCATAGTCAATAAGTGTAAAATTTTGTGGACACAATTTACGTTGTTCATTCTCCCACTGTCTCTTGACATTTTAAACAAAGAGGGGGGGACTTTTAAAAAAAAAAATGTCCCCAAATACCTTTTTAGTATCCTTCCAAAAATCTTTCCCCTGTATAAAAAAAAAAACATTGGGGGGTTGCCGAAGTATGGGGAAAATTTAAAAAATATATTTTCCCAAAAAATTTAAAAAGGGTGCAGCTGACCAAACCAAAAAATTAGAAACAAAATTCAACCCAACCCGCATCAAAAAATAGTAAAGAGTGCAAAGCCCCTGAAACCCGGACAGGGTCAAAAAGTATGAAAAATAGAAAAACGGGGGGCAAACACTTCAAAAAAATTTAAAAATTTAATGTACCCAAAGAAAAAGAAAGTTTTGGCCCTAAACAAGGGCCTTTTTTAAGCTGACCAAAAAGTGCAGTGAAATGGGGTAAAATATAGGGAAAATGAAAATCATCCCAATTAAACAAAATGGAAAAAATCACAGTGATTTAAAAATTTAAAAGTGGTTTTCAAATCACGGTACCCTAAAAAACAATGTTTTAAAAACAATGCAAATCGCAAATCAAGGGTTTTAAAGTGTTTTTAAAAGTCAATCCAAAAGAGGTACAAGATCTTTTGCAAAAAATGAAAATCAAAGTGATTAATCAAGGAAAAGGGCAGTAGCGAATTTACAGCTTGATTAAAAAATAAAATTACTCACTCGAACAGGGTCCCCAAAACCCACAAAAAACTGTTTATTCCCTTTGAGAAGGGCTGCGCCCGGCGAATGGCAAAACTCGCGCACCCGCAAAGTTTATCAAAAACCCCAAGGAAAAAAAACACGGGGGTTCAGCTAAAAATTAAACATGGCAAGCAAGAAAACCCCCGGCATGCGAAAAACATAGGACATCCGTGTTAAAAAACATATATCGAGCATCAGCGATTTTTTAAAAGTTTCAAAGGAGTTAGTGGGGGCCCTAAAAGTGTTGGAAAAATATGATCCCACACTCCCGAAAATTTCCAAAGTGGACTATCTAACAGAAATTAATAAATGATCAATTTTTATTTTGCCGTCATAGAAGGGGAAAAATTTAAATTTGCCCCAAAATAGGGAAAACGTCACCTTATTTTCATTTAAAATAAAAACCAGGTATAAACCCCGATTAAAACGTCAACGCCCTTTGGGGGGAAATCCATGTCCTCCCAAATTAATGATGAAGAATTTTCCCCGGGCCCTAACAGGGACCCAAAAAAGGGGGGCAATATTCATAATATGGGCAGCGGGTTATTCCTGAGACATTGACAAAAAAAAAAACCAAAACCCCAAACCCCAAAAAATTTTACAAACAGCCAAAATCCAGGGGAAAAAAAAAATGGAAAAAGGTGGGGGGCAGAGGATCCCGTCAGTTTGGGAAATTTAAAATTGTGAGAATAAAAAAATAACAAAAAAATTGACCTAAATTAAAAAAAACAAAACTTTTAAATAAAATATACATACCCTGTTTGTCCCAAATTTTTACAGGAAAAGATGTTTATGCAAACAAAGTACCGGGAGAGAATTTGAAGGTAACTGGGAAAAAAAACCCTTGAAAGGGAACATTTTATAAAGAACGACAATTGAGGAAGAACCTTAAACCCCAAATTTCAAACCCTTTGGTTGTAAAGTATTTAACTTTAAACCCATTTCAACTCTCTATATTTCAAAGCTAATTTACGATTCCCCCCCGTTTAAAAAGGGGGACATGTCTAATAAAAAAATTTAAGATCCACACTATTTTTTCAGACATGAATTTTTGGCCGGGAAAATTTAATTTCCAGTAGGTGGTCGACTTATGCTTACTTAGCCATCCTACATTCCTGAGTTGTTTCACCCAAAAAAAAAACCGCAAGGGCATAAAGAAAAGACACAAAATGCCCCCTGCAGGTAAAAAAAAAATTATTTTAAAATTTTTTTTTGTTTATTTGGTGGTAAATTAACCCCCTTTTAATTAACTGTTTGCAGAAAAGAATCCTAAACAGGAAAAAAACCCATTTTTTTAAGGGGGCTAACTCTCTGCCCTGAAAACCCCGGTTTCACATTTGAGGAGACAAGAAAATTTTTTAAGATTTTTATTTCCTTAGCCATTCTGGGGGGCAACTGATTCTGGAAAAAAAAAAAGGGAAATTTTCCCTTAAGAAGATGCATCCCTCCTAATAAAACCCTGATCTTTTTGGGAAAGAGCAGAAACGAGGGATAAAAGTAATAGGGGATTCCCCTTTTTTTTTCCTTAGGTTTTTAAAAGCCCAGTTCCCTTCGATTCCAGAATTCAGCTGCCCCCGAATGGGAAAAGGAGAAATAAAAATTTTAAAAGATTTTTTTTTCCCCTAAAATGTGAAACCGGTTTTTCAAAGGAAGGAGTTTTCGCCCATTAAAAACGGGTTTTTTTTTCCATTTGGGTGTATTGCTGCAAACAGTTAATTAAAGGGAGTTTTTCATCACCCAGAAAAAAAAAAAAAATTATTTAATATCAATTTTTTTCCTCCCTGAGGAGCTTATGTGTTTTCTATGTCTGATATCCCCTTGCGTTTTTTATATGTGGGGAAAAAAATCGGGAATGTGGGAATGCGCATAATAAGCATAAGGACCATCCTTTACTGGAAATTGGTTTTGCGTGCCAAAACATTTCATATCTAAAACAAGTGCGATGTCTTAGTTTTTGTTTAATCAAGTCCATATTTAAAAGGGGTGAAATCGTAAATTAGCTTTGAAAATATAGAGAGTTAAAAATGGATTCAAATTTAAAAATCTTTAAAACCCTTGGGTTGAATTTGGATTTTAAAGGTTCTTCCTCGATGGTCTTTCTTTAAAAAATATTTCCCTTTCCCGATTTTTCACCCCGTTCCCTGAAAAATTTTCCTCCCGGGTATTTGTTGTGCATAAAATCTTTTCCTGTAAAATTGGCAAAACAGTGTATTTATTTTTATTTAAAATGTTTGTCTTTTTTAAAAATTTAGGTTAAAAATTTTTTTTTTTTATTCTCGAATGTAATACCATGAGCGGGATCCTCTGCCCCACTTTTCCCATTTTGGTTTCCTGGTTTTTTTCCGGCTTTTGGAATTTTTGGAGTTGGGTTGTTTTTTTTTTTTGTTTCAATGTTCAGGGAAATATAGCGCTGTATATTATGAATATTTTCGCCTTTTTTGGCTTGGGTTTTGGCTGGCCATGGCTTTGTCATTTTTTTTGGGGAGGGGGGCAGGATGCCCCCTTGGGGTTGACGTTTTACCCTGGGTTATACCTGGAGTTTATTTGATGCAAAGGGGACAGATCCCTTTTTTGGGTAATTTTTTGTTTCCCTTCATGACTGCCCTATAAATTGATCATTTTTATACTCGTTTGATAGTCCACATGGTTAAAACAGAGTGTGTAATCATAGTTTCCAAAACTTCTTTTGGCCCATAAATCCTTTGAAACAAATTTCGTGATGCTCGTTTTAAAGTTTTTTATCACGGATGTCCTATGTTTACGCATGCGCTGGGTCTTTCATGCTTGGAATTGTTAGTTATTCAGTAGCTGAACGCGGGGCGGATTTTTTCCTTGCCGGTTTTTGATCATCTTTGCAGCAACGTGCGAGTGTTTTGCCAGTTCGCGAACTGTCGCAGTCGTTCTTAGGACGCTGGTAACTGATGGGTGTGGTGTGATCAGCTGTTCGAGTGAGTAATATTATGTTTAATCAAGCTGTCAATCGCTCACCTGTCATTTCCTTGATGTAATCACTTTGATTCTCATGTTGCACATGATCTTGTACACTCTTTTGGATATGACTATTAACACTTTATAACACTTGATTTGCGATTTGCATTGTATTTACACATTGTTTTTTATGTACACGTGATATTGTAAACCACTGTAATTTTTATAATCACTGTGATTGTTCACTTGTTTAATTGATGATATGTCTTGCCTTTATGTTACTCACTCACTTGCAACTGTTTGGTCAGCTTGAAAAAGGCTCTGTTTAGGGCCGAAACGTTGTGCTGTTTCTTTGGGTTCATTATATCTTTTATTTTTTTGAAGTGCTGCCTCCGTTTTCTAGTTTTGAGACAGCGTGAGGGGCCGATGACCCGCCTCCGGGCATGCCCAACTAAGGGTTGTGTCGGACGTTCCCCAACGACTCTTTGGCTGGGGTTGTCAGATGTATCTGGGAGGATGTAGATGACCTAGTAACCAATCAAGAACTCTTGGGTTGCAACGTCAGCCACGGCCGCTAGATGACAGCGGCAGTTTTGGCCTCACCGAGTGGACCCCTGCTGCGACGGTCCCACTGGCTGTGCTGCGGTCTGGGCCTGGGATCTGTTTCTGCTATGCCACTCGCAGGTGACAGAGCCTGCCACCTTCTGTCTCGACATTGTTTGTTCTATTAACTGTACCAGACACTGTTTGATGTAGTTATCTGGGTTGTTTTTTATATGATAAATACACACCTGTATTTGACCCAAATGAACCCCACTAAGATGCATTGGGTAAACTTGGATATAAATGCGCTCCACAATATGGGCAGGAGATATTGATTGTATGTGCCGTTCAAAACCTCTGTGAATTTACTGTATATAAAAGCAACAAAAACAGGCTTAATTTACCTTCGGATATGAAATTATGCTACAGAAATTTCTTCTGGGCCTGTGAATAAAACAAAGTTTCTTTCTACTGAGTACACTGCCAGAACAACGCTTAATTAAACCCTGGATGTAATTTGTGCAAAGAGAATTGAGGCAGCCACAATACTACTCTTGCTTTGTAGCGTTGTTACAATTGAGCTGTTTTTCACGACTACACAACAAGAGAAAAAAATTGTAATTAACCTTTGCTTTAGAATTATGTACTGGAAAATTGTAATTTTGGCGGTTTGTTCAAAAAGACTCGTTTATTTTTGTCACCACAGCAAGAAAACAACGCTTAATTAACCCCTGGATGTAAATTGGCAAAAGAATTGAGCCAACCAGAAGATACTAGCTTTGTAGCGTGTTACAATTGCGTGTTTTCTACGCTACACTACAAGAGAAAAAATTGGTAATTAAACTTTGATTGTGAAATTATGGTATCAGGAAAATTTTATTTTTGGCGGTGAAAAAGACGCGTTTTTAATGTCACCACAGCTACAAAAACAACGCTTATTAACCCTGGATGTAAATTGTGCAAGAATTGAGCAGCCACAAATCTACTATGTTTTTGTAGCAGCTGTTACAATTGCGTGTATGCTTTTCTTACGCTACACAACAGAGAATACAATTGTAATTTACCTTTGTTCTGTGAACTTTTGGTACAGCGACATTTTGTAATATTTGGCGGTGAAAAAGACTGTTTCTTGGAGTCACCAGAGCAGAAAAAAACAACGCCTTAATTAACCTGGATATAAATTGCACAAAAGATTGTAGCAGACACAAGCTACTAGGCTTTGTAGAGTGTTACAATTTGGTGTTTTTCTATGTCCAACAAGAAAGGAAAAATTGTAATTAACTTGTTTGTGACTTATCGCTACAGGAAAATTGTATTTTTTTGGCGGTGAAAAAGTACGGTTTCTGGGAATCAGCACACCAGCAGAACATCGCTTTTAATTAACCCCCTGGATGTAAATTGCGCATAGAATTGAGCAAGCCAAAAATAAGTGGTATTTGTATTTTAAGAAACGCTGATTCTTTAAATTATTACAACAGGAAACTGGCTTAGATCCCCTTGGTATTCAAGTGCTGTGAGCAGATAGCATTAAAAATGTTATTGCAGCTGCAGTGGACACACATGGATTCAGATCCAATTCACCAAAAAAATCTGAAATGAACGTTAAGAGATGCAGTCTCTGAGACTAGCTGAGAAACCACAAAATCGCTGTAGAAAATCAATTCTTCAGTAAGAGCTATTACAAGCATTCGCGGCAGCACCTTCCATGATCGTACAGTGAGAGGTGTGTGAGCTACCTGGGCAAGCCCGGACTTATTATCGAGCTGGTGACGTCACAGAATCCCGACGGTCTCTGATTGGCTTCATCCTGCCACATGTCATGCAGGCTATGCCCTTGTTCCTCCCAGAGTGTTGCCACATGCTGCGCATGTTGCTCGCAGCCATTTTATCAATCATACTAAGCACACTTAGTTCACCCGATGTACCCCAAACTTCGGAATTTGTTCAGAACAAATAGTTTCTGAAATTCTAAAACGAATTCCACTTCGTTAGAATCAATTCGCCCATCTCTAACAGTGTCCTATCTGACGAGGAAGCAGAGACAGAGCTAGAGGGGGAACTGAAATGAATAATGGAAGAAAATAATTTCAGATGGAAATCATGGACTTACTCCAGGATACTTATCTTGGATATGCTGGATGAATACATGGACTTCCACTATGGTCCTACATTATTAGTTAAGCAGCACAAAACAGGCAACTTGCGCAGAGACATTGGCACACAGCTACAGCTAGATTAATTTTGGCTTATTAAACAAGATAATCACGCTGCAAATGTCACCCATTTGGATGACACAGGGACTTGATTCTGGGTTGCGCATGTTAAACATTGTTGCCCTATCCTGTTATGCCTTTTGCAACTGTTAGCAGCTGTTGAAATTTGTTGCCATTTTTGTCTATATAATTGCTTATCTTCTTGACCAATTGTCCTTACCTATATTTCCTTATATGTACTTATCTTTGATTTCCGTATAATTGCTTCAACAAAGTTAATTGACCAGTAAATAAATAAATAAATAAATAAGCAACACGTATCAGTGGCATACATATAAAAAGTGTTGACTTCCTGATATTAAACAGAAATATATTCCAGACAAACCAGTGTGGAGTGTAATTCCTATTGCTCAAGCTGTATACAGCAAATATATTATAATTTGGAAGAGGTAACAATTGCAACAGGATCAGATATAAAAGGGATAAAAGGGATAGAATCTGATCTTAATACTGCCTCTTCTGTACAAGAATATAACTACTGTAATATTGCCTCCTATGTACAACATTATAAATACTATTATACCTTCTCCCTCGATCTTCAAGAATAATAAATCGAGAGGACATGTACGAAATACTGTGTTCGGTCTCAGGCTTTTTTTGTTGCCATACAACAATCGAGCTCCCCTTTGGTTTTTTACAGATAATATAAGTAAATGCGAAGGGGGAAACTTGATTGGTGATAGGGTAACAAAGAAAGTCTGAGAACCTAGTCAGTTTTATACATGTAGCCTATATTTTTTTGGATTTTGAAGCCATATATATAGTATATTTATTCTTTGGCCAAAGGTAGCATTATTAAATTACTACAATTAAGGTCTCATGTACAAATTATGTCTGTTTACAATTTCTGTTCCTATGTCATGATATAACTCTATATACTGTCAACTTGTCAAGAATTGAACTACTTGATTGTCTGTCTCCTTTGTACCAGAATATAAAGACTTTAATTCTGCTGCCTATGTTCAATGTACTATTAATTCTATAATGTGTCCTTTGTACTAGACTAAGGTTTACACCGTGTTCGACCCAGGACGAAACCCGCGGGGGAGGGGGGGGGAATGCTGCGGGAGAGCCATGCCTCGTCCATACTAAGTGGGACTAACATGTATTGCAGGATGGAGAGGGGGGGTGGGGTCATACGGTGGGGGGGAGCAGAGGCAAGTGGTTGAACGGCGGGGTAACGAGAGACTCGAAGGAGGTGCGTCAGAGGGGGCGCGTCCGGCCGGCTCGTCGCGGTATTGCTAGTGACGGGGTATGGGTTGGTGGTAGGGGGGCGGTGTCACGGTTGGTGGGAGGTAGCAGTTTGGAGAGTGGCGATGTAGGGATTGAACGGAGGACGGTGGAAGTGGCTGGGGTAGTAGGAGGGAGGTTGTAGAGGGGCTGATACAGGCTGGGGCGGGGACTAGTGTGGGATAGGAGAGTTTGGGTGGAGTACACGGGGGGGGTAGATGGTCGGGGGGGTGGGGAAGGAATAGTGGAGATGACGCACTTGTGGACCGTACTAGCGCGGCGTGCGATCTGTAGGGTTGGAAGGGATGGGGACTCCTACGGGGGGCCGGCGTGAAGCTGGCTATTGGAAGTTCGAGGGGCCACTGAGGGGATATACTGCTGAGCAAATTGTGTGGGGGGTAGTAAGGGGGGGAGTGCCTGGGTATATTCGGTTGTGTTGCAGTTAATCACGTGAAAGGGGAGGAGAAGACAGGTCTAGGGTTAAGGGTGGCGCGATAGAGAGGGGGGGGGGGGGGGGGAAGCGGTGGGTAGGGGGGAGGTTGGAGGAAGGGGTGAATGGTGGTCCGTTGGGTGTCGAGTGCGTGGGTGAGGCGCTTCCCTTCCGTCTCGTCTCCGGCGCTTGCAGCCCTTACTCCGGTGCCCCGCTGCCCTACGACCCGTCTGCCCTGCCCGGTCACGCTTTCCGTGGCGTCTTGGTCGGCTGTTCTCGTGTCGGGATGTTGCCTTTCTAGTTCGTGTGTATATTTTTGTCCGCCGTTATCTTTGTATCTACGGCGGGTGTTTCGTTACGCTGGTTGTGATCCTGGCACTGCTGTCGCCATTTGGAGCTCCTGAAAATTTTTCGTTTGTCACCTCGGGATTTTGTATTTTCTGCTACTAGCCCCCAGTTTTTTTTTTTTTACTTCTCCCCCGGACTCTCTGTTCTAGGGTCACCGGTTAGTCTGGATTACTTCCTCTATCAAGGTCTAGTGTGTCTCCTATTCATCGACGGCGGCACTGTGGCGCAGTCCGCGGGAACGACGACTGACAGGGAAAGGGGAGGACGGGGGGGGAGGCGGGGAGGCCGCCTGAGAGGTGGTGGCGCGTGCTGCGAGATCGGTGAGTAATGATGGGGGCTCTGGGGAGTACGGCCGACAGCCTGGGGGGCGAGGACCAGGTCAGATGCCGTTTTCTTTCACCGCTGTCCGTTCTGCTTAATTCGCGGTAGGAGTACAGGGGCGGGGGGGGAATTGGGGCCTGAGGCGCGCGCGTGCGCTCTGGTCATTCCCTAGTGGACTACCAGCGCGGGGGTGGTCGAGAGGAGTTCTGAGTGGGCGGTATTGGGTGTGGCGGAACGGCGTCTGTGCTCCCGCGGTTGCTGAGTAGCAGCCTGGGACGTGGTGAGAGCGTGGGTGGGGTCTAGGCTCGTGGTGGTTGGACCGGCCTCTGGGCGGTGTGTGCTCACCTGAGTTTTCATCTATCGTTAACGCTGGGGGGACATTCTGCATCCGTGTCCCGTTGTCGGGCAAGGGGATTGGGACTCGACTATCTCAGGTCCCGGATAGGCGGCCCGCAGGTCTTGCGGGGGGGGGGCGCGACCGAGCTGCATACGCTATCGGTCGGATGGAGGGCTTTAGAAGCACGCGTAGCGGCAGCAGGAGTTAGAGGATGGTGGACGGGACAGGAAGAGGAGTGGCGGGGGGGGGGGGGTAGGTAGGGTAGTGCGTTTTCACACGGGAGATGTGGCGACGAGTGGGGTCGAGCAGGGGGGGGGGTGCGTATGGGTTTCCAGGGAGGGGTGCGGCCGGGGAAGTGGGTAGGGTGAAAGGGGGCTCGTGAGGAGAGGTGAAGCGCGGTATATGGGAAGGAGCGTAAGAGCGGCATGACGCTGGGAAGAGAGAGAAACGGGTACGGGGCGAGAGGAGAAGAGGTGGGGTAGGCGTGTGGAAAGGGGTCTGCCATTAAGCGGGGATGTGTGGAGCAGGGAGTACAGAGCGAATGTCGAGGGGGTCATTACAGGGGACGGGGGCGCGGGCCGCTAGAGGTAGGGGAAGCAAGTGGACATGAGTTGTGTCGTGGAGGACGATCTCAAGGAAGGTGGCATTAGGAAGTGTAATGTGGCTTCGAGGGGGGGTTGGGCTGGCTGGTGTGTGCAAATGCGAGACTTTTATGCAGGTTAATGGATCTAGGGGGGATCGTGGTAGGGCGTGAGAAGGCCAGCGATGTGGCAGGCGAGGAGGAAGATTGTTGGAGGTAAGGGGGGTGGTAGCGGGCCGGGTGGTGGTGTCGCGGCCGCTTGCGGTTACACACGGGGCTTGCAGGGTACCGCGGTCTGAACATCCTCGTGGCGACGTGTGCCACCCCATCGAGTGGCGATAGTGGCGGACGATTGTTGTGGAGCATGAGTCGCCCCGTAATGTTGTTCTGTCTGCAAGTCTTGTCTTTTTCTGGGGTTCCGCCGCGTGAGGGGTAGCCTTCCAGTGGACGAGTTGTTGTGTTTCCCTGGTTGGGTGTTTGTACGTCTCATCGGAGGCAGTGGGGGGGTCTACGTTCCTGTGTGGCGGCGGTCGGGCCTACGGGGTCTGTTAGTTTAGTCTCCGTAGACAGAAGTCATTCTTAATTCTGGGCAGTACCGGTTTGCGGGCCCTTCCTCGGCATTCTGTCTCGCTTTCTCAGCATCTGTCCCCGGCGTGGCCCCTGCCTTGAGTTGTGTTTCTTTTGGTTTGACTATTCTCTTCATGCTCCTTTGCGTGACATATCTTTTTGCTGTGGGTCTCGATAAGTCTTCGTATCTCTTGTATTGTTTTTTTTTACGTTCGCTACGTTCTTGCCGTTGCCTTGTTTGCGTAGTTAATTTGTGTCGGGGGTTGTGCTATTTTTTTTGTTTTGACTCTTTGCCTTTTTCGTTTCGTCATTGTAACTTGGCTGCGTCTCCTACATGTGGTTCTTCTTTCAGTGCCCAGCGATAAAAGGTTTTGTTTTGGTGTACGGGCGTGAGGGTGGGGTGCGAGAGAGAGGTGGCCAACGTTCATCACGTCCCGTTACTTGTGTTTCGCAGTTTATTTTTTTTATCATCATCCCCTTCGATGCTCAGTCCATCTCTTTAGGCGCTGGTTATCTTGTTTTTTTCTTTCAAAAAACACATTTGTTTTATACCTGCTCCTATGTACAAGATTATTTACCATCCTCTTCCCTTACCTAGTTTTAGTATTGCTCGATACAGTATATTTTCTTAATTGGGGGCATGAACCTTCATTTCTATTTTTGTACTCTGTCTTTAGACAGTAAATTGAATATTTAGCTGTTTAAAACATTATATTATCTTACCTTTTTCCTCTGACTTTTAGGGGAGCCTTTTTGACAACATGATGATATGAATGCTACGTCTCTTATATCATTGTATCTATAATACTTGGCCATAGTTTTGGACGCTATACTGATTCCATAGATTCAGAGGCTTTTGACTATAATATGGGACACATGTCAGGGTCTGTTTGGTACCCCCTTTGGCCTTAGTAAGTTCTATGTTTTTGCTATGTGTTATTCTACTACCTGCTAAGCATTTGCTTTTTATGTGCCTAGCAGTCAATTGATTATATGAAAAGTTTCGTTGTGTAACCTCTAGGAGACCACACTTCAGAAAAAAAAAGGAATCTTTTGATTACAATGAAGGAACATAATTATTCGTTCACTTCTGCTTGTGTAAGTTTGCCCACTTGACAAAGAGATAACAGTTTATAATTTTTATGGGTGGTTTACTTTTAACATTTAGAGAGAATGAAATAATAATAAAGAAAAATCACATTGTTTAAATTAATATAAATGTATTTGCATTTTGCTGTGAGAAAATACACTATTGATCCACCTTGGCAAAACAAAACTCATATATTTGGTGGCAAAACCCTTTTGTTGGCAAAGAACGACACAGCACAGCACGTTTTTTGTAGTTTATGATGAGGTTTGAGCACATTTCAGGAGGAATTTTGGTCCACTCCTCTTTGCAGATCATCACTTGGCAACTCGGAGCTTCAACTCCCTCCATAACTTTTCTATGAGAGACTGGCGAGTCATTCCTTTTCCTAATGTGCTTCTTTTTGAGCACTCCTTTGTGCCTTGGCTGTATGGGTGGGGTAATTGTCTTGCTGGAAGACCCAGCCACGACACATTTTTAATGTCCTGGTTGAGGGAAGGAGGTTGTCGCTCAGGATTTTACGGTACATGGCTCCATCCATACTCCCATTGATGCGGTGAAGTAGTCCTGTGCCCTTAGCAGGGAAACATTCCAAAACATATTGTTTCCCCCTCTATACTTGACAGTGGAGACAGTTCTTTGGATCATAGGCAGCATTTCAATTTCTCCAAACATGGTGAGTTTAGTTAATGCCAAAAAACTCAATTTTTGTCTCATCTGACCACAGCACCTTCTCCCAGTCACTCATAGAATCATCCAGGTGTTCATTTGCAAAATTCAGGTTGGCCTGCACAAGTGTTTTCTCGAGCAGGGGGACCTTGCGGGCACTGCAGGATTTGAAACGGTATAATGTGTTACCAATGGTTTTCTTGGTGACTGTGGTCCCAGCTGCCCTGAGATCATTAACAAGTTCCCTTGCGTAGTTGTAGGCTGATCTCTCACCTACCTCATGATCAAGGATACCCCACGAGGTGAGATTTTGCATGGTGCCCCAGATCGATGTCGATTGACAGTCATTTTGTATTTCTTCCATTTTCTTACTATTGCAGCAACAGTTGTCGCCTTCTCAGCGGCTTACTTATGGTTTTGTAGCCCATTCCAGATTTATGCAGGTCTATGATCTTGTCCCTGACATCCCTAGAAGGCTCTTTGGTCTTGCCCATGTTGTAGAGGTTAGAGTCTGACTGATTAATTGAGTCTGTGGACAGAAGTCTTTTATTAAGGTGAATATTTAAGACAACTGTCTTTAATGCAGGTAACAAGTTGAAGAGGAGTGTCTAACTGGTCTGTACGGGCTAGAACTCTTAATGGTAGGGGATCAAATACTTATTTCTCACAAGTGCAAAAATATCCAACGGTACTTCCTCAAGTATCAAAACTTTACTAACATCTATTATGCAAAAAACAATCACAGGCTTATTGTTAAAAAATTGTAACACACATGGGTATCTTTCATTAGTATATCCATATTTCAATCTTGGTATGCAACGCCCAAAATATTAATTTCCAGATGTTTCGGTCCATTTAGGACCTTTCTCAATATTGGATATAACAATATTATGTAACCATATGGTGCACATTAATACAGAACAGCTGGAGAACTGTCAGATAAACTTCTCCATAAGCCTGGAGGCATCAAGAGGCACAGAGCTCAGATTCTCTCCTGTATCATATAACCCCATATATTACAGAGCTCACTTCTTTTCCCTCTATCATATAATCCTTTTTTTAGCACAGAACTTAGAGTATCTCCTGTCTTATATAACCCTATATACGAGAGAGCTCAGCTACTCTCATCTATCATATAACCCTATATCACAGAGCTCAGCTTCTCTTCTGTATCATATAACCCCATGTATCACAGAGCTCATTTCCTCTCCCTCTATTATATAACCCTATATATCACAGCCCCCAGCTTCTCTACCTCTACCATATAACCCTATATATCACAGAGCTTAGCTCCTCTCCTCTATCATATAACCCTATAAATCACCGAGCTCAGCTGCTCTTCTCTGTCATATAAACCTATATATCACAGAACTCAGCTCCTCTAATCTATCATATAACCCTATATATCACAGTGCTCAGCTACTCTCCTCTATCATATAACCCTATATATCACAGAGCTCAGCTTCTCTTCTGTATCATATAACCCCATATATCACAGAGCTCAGCTCCTCTCCCTCTATCATATAACCCTATATATCACAGAGCTCAGCTTCTCTCCTCTATCATATCACCCTATATATCACAGAACTCAGCTTCTCTACCTCTATCATATCACCCTATAAATCACCGAGCTCAGCTGCTCTTCTCTGTAATATAATCCTATATATCACAGAGCACAGCTTCTCCCCTCTATCATATAATCCTATATATCACAGAGCTCAGCTTCTCTCCTCTATCATATACTGTAATTCAATATATCAAAGAATTCAGCTTCTCTCCCTCTGTCATATAACCCTATATATCACAGAGCTCAGCTTCTCTCCCTCTAGCATATAAACCTATATATCACAGAGCTCAGCTTCTCTCCTCTATCATATAATCCTATGTATCACAGAGCTCAGCTTCTCTCCCTCTATCATATAATCATATATATCACAAATATCAGATTCTCTCCTGTATCATAAAACCCTATGTATCACAGACGTCAGCCTCTCTCCTCTATCATATACCGTATATGCTATATAACTCAGCTTCTTCACACTATCTTATAGCCCTCTTCATCACAGAGCTCAGCTTCAGTAAATTCCCCAAATCCCCATGAGCATGGATTGTAAACTTTAAAGTTCTCATTGGTTAAAATGTGATCTCACAGGCTATAAATGAAAGAACATGATTTACCATTTTTAATAATTTTTTTCATGCATATGGTCATACTAGGTCTCTCAATTGGAAACTAGAAGCTAGACTTCCCTTGCAGTGACTGCAGCTTCTTTTTTATTTTAGATGTAATGGATAAAATAGTCAAATGTTTCACGTCCGATGTATCATGGTCACACTGAGTCTCCATTGTGCAGTTCACTTTACTATCATGGACACAATGATCTTTTCTTGGGCTATTGTTCAATACTTCCTACATCCCAGACCATCTACGTCAGTGTTTCTCAACTCCTCCTGACCTCAAGACCCACCAACAGGTCATGTTCTCAGGCTTTCTTTAGCATTGCACAGGTGATATAATTGCTGTCAGTGCATTCTGTGGGAGATCCTGAAAACATGACCTGTTGCTTGGTCTTGAGGACTGGAGTTGAGAAACACTGGTCTAAGTAGACACCAGTAATGCCAATGTATTTTTCATGCCAAGCACAAGTATAGGTAATGACTTCATGTATATTTTTCTTCACAGTTGTACAACTCCTTTCCAGCCCTGATGCATTGGATTCCAGGTAGTCACAAAACCATTCGAACAACCGTTAATGAATTACATTCATTTATTAGAGAAATTTTCACAAAACAAAGGAACGATCTGGATGTCAATGACCAGAGGAACCTCATAGATTCTTTTTTGGTCAAACAGAAAGAGGTAAAGTATTTAGATAAATATTTGATGAAAGTGATTTCCTAGCAAAGATGAGGAGGTTTTTCTGGTTAATAAGCAATGGTGAACTGAGAAGACTGTAGATCTTGTTCTTAAAACCACATTGGCACAACATGCCATTAATGGTTTCATTTTACAGAAGCTTCATGGTTACAACACACTCTAGATGGCACAATATGCTTGATGGTTGCTGGTATCACTTGAATGTGCTGGAGCTTTCAAGAACAGAATTCTTCAGTTAAAAATTAAACCGGTCAATGCTTTTCTCCGAGAGAAACAAATATTGATGCTGCCGGTGGGACTAACTGGTTTCCACCGACTATCACTGCATACCGCAATTAGCATTTTTCATGTACAGTGAATTTCGTATGTTGAAGTCTGACATAGCAAAATAAATGGAACTTTATATACAATGTTGCATACCTGCATTCCTTTAAAGTTGAAGTCTATGTGAGGAGTGTGAAGGATCTTCTAATGTGCAAGTGTTGTGGTTGAACCACGTCCTATATAATTGCTACCACTTTGTAATTTAATTTTTGGAATGCTGCCAGTGGGAGGCAAACGAAAGTTGAATGGGCTGGTAGTTTTGACTGCACCAACCTCACAGGAAGAGTCATAGAAACATCCACTGGTAGCTCAGGACCTCACCACTATGAAAAATGGGCGTGTACCTGTGAGATGTCTCAATGCCATGGACAGCGAGTTGGCCGTTCCTGGGAATATCCTGTTAGCTGAAGACTACGTTCCCGGAGAGGACATCTTTCAGCGAAAAGACTTCATGCTACAGCCTCACAAGAGGTTGGGCTGGACCTATGTGGTAGGAGTCCGATAGAGGGAGCCTCTGACAGTGGAATGGAATGGCCGAGTGATCATGGTCCTGATTGGGTTTGACCGCCGGGACAACAAACCTGCTGGAAGATACGCTTTGGGAATTTGAGGAGGCGTTCTCAAGACATGATGAAGACTTCAGGTGTGCTTCTACCATTGAGTACGAAATCCTTACTGACGATGCTATGCCCATCAGAGAATTGTACCAGGAAATCCCACCCAATATGTACAAAGAAGTGAAAGATATAATGGCCAGCATGAGGGACAAACTGGTGATCCAAGAGAGTCAAAGTCCCTGGGCTTCTCCTGTGGACTTGGTATGGAGAAAAGATGGAAGTCTCAGGTTCTGTGGAGATAACCGAAAATTGAATGCCCAGACTGTCCATGATGCCTATTCCCTCATGTGGATTGAAGAGTCGCTGTCCGCTCTAGGTCATGCAAAGTTCTTTTCGACTTTTGACTTGGCCAGCAGATACTGGCAGGTGCCAGTGGCTAAGAAGGATAGGGCAAAGACAGCCTTCATTCTACCTATTTGGCTCTACGAGTTTAATCAGATGCCGTTTGGCCTGTCTAATGCACCAGGAACATTCCAGCGGCCGATGGAACACTGTCTGGGAGATCTTAACTTTGAGTCGGTGCTGATCTACCTAGCCGATGTAGTAGTGTTCAGGAACTCCTTTGAAGACCATCTTCAGAAACTGCAGCAGGTCCTGGAGCAGAAATGGGACACGGGCTCAAGATCAAGCCTAAGAAGTGTTAAATCTTTCAACAGCGAATAGAGTACTTAGGGCATGTGGTCACCTTAGAAGGGGCACAGCCAGCCTCCGGTAAGGTGGAGGCAGTTCAAAAGTGGCCTCAGCCGTGTACACTATGAGAGGGGCAAGCATTCCTGGGACTGGCCAGGTATTATTAAAGGTTTATCCCCCTATTCGCTCATCTGACAGGTTCACTAAATGAGCTAGTGAGAGGCACAGCTGGGTGCCCAAAGAATCGCCCTTTTGAGTTGGGATCACAGCAACAAAGGGCTTTTGAAGCGGTGAAAAAGGAGCTGACCAGAGCTCCTATTCTGGCCTATGTATGGTTCGATACTCCATTTATGTTGTATACTGACAGGAGTCTGCATGGGTTGGGCGTATGCTGTCCCAGGTCCAGGAGGGGCAAGAGAGAGTAATTGCTTATGCCAGTCAGTTTTTTTGCGAGAACGGAGCAACCATCTAACGAATTATAGCTCCTTTAAGTTTGAACTCTTTGGCCCTTGTGTGACCATGACAGAAAGGTATGCAGAGTGATCGGACAGGTGCAGAGGTGACCGTCATGAGGACAACACAACCGTTGGTCACATCTAGAGAATACCAAGCTTGGGGAACTTGAGCAGAGATGGGTGGCTCGCTTTTCTAAGCCCCAATTCCGCATCAAGTTTCGGTCAAGGAGGGAAAACGGTAACACCGATGCACTTTCCCGGGTTCCAGTCAGACTACCATCTCGGAGTGTTAATGAAGAGTTTGAGGACACTGAAATTCCCGTCGGTTACCTATATTCCAGGACATGGCACACTCAAGTGGGGTGGCATCTGAGATGTCAATGGTGTTGGCAAAGACAATGGCTGATTGGAAGAGGGTCCAAGATGGTTTCTCAGATCCACAAAAAGTGAAGGAGTTGTAAGGTCTCAGGTCTGGCCCTGGCCGGAAGAGCAGGCCTGGCTGACTCTGGAGGGGCAGGAGCTGTTGAGGCAGTGGGATAACTGATGATGGACCATATACATACAGTCAGAGCTGCAGTACCGACAACAGATTGTCATTCCCATGTCGTTGGGACCGGAGACTGCTCGGGAAGCCCATGAGAGGGTTGCCCATTACAGAAGCATCAAGACGTACAGGTGGCTTCAACAACTGGTGTACAGCCCCAACTTGGCAAGCTTGGTGTCTAAAGCTTGTCTCAAGTGTCGGACATGTGGGTTAAGTAAGAAGTACAGAACAGCGGCTCCCATTCCAGACCATTCTGACATCTGCGCCCAATAAGCTCCTAATAATCTATTAGGTAACAGATTGTGTAACTCTGCCTCTGGGCACTCGTACTATCTGGTCATGACGGATCATTTCACAAAATATGCAGTGGCTGTACCCACCAGGGATCAGCTGGAATAGTCTGACACCGAGGTGATCTGCAAACACTTTATACAGGTGTTTGGGTGTCCGCAGAGGATACATTCAGATCAGGGATCATGCTTCCAAGGGGCTTTAATGAGTGAACTGTAACCAACTATATGGATTTTTTTTTATTTTTGAGCCTCCCTCTCCATTCCAATCAATCTCAGACGAACAGTGCGTGATATTGGTTTTAACTGTACCCTGAACCAGAGCTGCGGATTTAGACGACAGTCAGAAGGCTAAGAGCCTGAAGTATTCTGCCTGAACTGATGTGGGCCTACAACAATAGGGTACACAGTACAACTGGTTATTCTCCACATATGCTTATGTTTAGAAGACCGGGCTGGGAGATTGAGCATCTCCACATGCCGAGTCTGGTGAAACCTCCACCGACAAGTACCACCATGTGGGCACAGGAACACCACTGCTGGCTGAGAGCAGTTAACAAGGTTGTGGGGGAACACCTGAAACAAGTGGTACACTATAACCCGCGTCCTGTACAAAGAGACGGATATGCTCTAGGTGATCGAGTGATGGTCAGAGCTAAGAGACCATTCAGAAAGTTGAATGGGAGGTGGTCCTGTATATGGTAAAGAGGAGGGTGGACCCTGCCATCCCAATCTATGAGGTAGAGCTGATAGGAACTGGGAGTCCAACATGAAGGACCTACCCCTATCCAGCAACCTGTCTTAGTTGAAGAATGGTGGGTTGTCCTGGCCTCAACTGAGGTTCAAGCTGTGGTGTCCCCACAGGTCTTTTGTCGCTCCAAGTGGCCTCCAGCCCTCCAGTTCTTGATGAAAAAACTGCTTTAGTCTTCAATCCATCAATACTTCTCCAATGAACAAGTTACTCCAGCTCACCCAAACACCCATGATGGAAAACTCTATGCTCAATTATTCTCTCAGGCCAATTGCAGGCTTTCCTTTCACCACAGATGGACAATCCGCATTCAGCTTCTTAGTATCAAACCTCCCTCTTTAATCTTCTCCTCACTGTCTTCTCCCCTATAAGTATTGTGCCACAATGCTCCTGGGTCACCACGCCAACTTCTATGTCAGTATCACACTCTTCCTGTGTCCATGCAAAAGTTTCACCTCCCCATTCTTAGATACAGCTAAGAAACTAGACTTTTTCACTGCCAGCCAGAATGACAAGGGGTGGTAATGCCAACATCAGCAATCCAGAGCTTAAAAGTACACAGTCAATACACAATGCAATACTGCATCAATACAATACAAGCATACAACCCCTAACACAGTCCCAAAAAATTTCAGTGGGGGAGGATTTGATTAGGGGGGTGTGGGGGGGGGGAGAGATAAAAAAAGTTTATTTCATTGTCAGGACAGAGAAAATAAGGTGCCACATTTTGGTCCTCTCTTTCAAGCCTAGAATATACCATTGTGCATAATATATTGTAGTATTATATATGTAACAATAATGCGGATTGCTTTCCACAGTGAAATACACAGTATTTTCACCTGAAGGGGAGAATATAACATTTTTACCTCCTGCACTGCTCTAATGCCTGCTCATCAGTCCACCACTGGCACAGACAGTTCATACATTTTGTAATACACTCCCAGTTGGAGGCCTAGGGTTCAGCTGCAGCAGTGATTCTAAGGACATGCTGGGTACATAGTCTCGATATACTGTATCACTTCCAGAGTACGCTTTGGCTATGTCCACACAGCATATGTAAAATACTGGTTGGATCCTGCTTAAGAATCTGAATGGTATTTTGTCATCTTTTGGATGGTTTTGGGGGACAGTTCTGTTCCTGGTTTGTCAATTTCCCACTTTCCACACAAAAACTGGCAGGAGATTGTGCATGTTCAAAGTTTTTTCAGAATGCCATCGACTGAAAATCCGTTCAATGAAACACTGATGTTTTTTCTTTTAAAATTTTGGGGGATGGATTCGGGTTGGTTTTCAGATTTTTTTTAAACCCGAAAACTGTCTGGCCCTGACAAAAACCATGTGGTTAGACGGACACTTTTGTTTTTTTTATGCGAGCTAAAAATCCTTTTCAGGGTTTAAAAGATGAAGAACAGCTGCTTACTGGCTGCAGGTAGACAGCTTGCTTTATTCAAAACTCTGTCTCTATGCAGCCCCAATTTCAAAAGTGTTACAAAAATTTAAACAAAAAGAATTTTGGGAACTAAAAAGACTTGATAAAAAGTGGAGAATTCCCTTATCCAATATACTTGTTTTTTTTTCTATATATGTACCATAGTATTACCAAAAGATAAATGATAAAAATTTTGCATTTTCAGAAAAAACCAAATCTGAGCCCCTTTTTTTTCCCATGAGAAAATTTAAACACACTTTTTTCAACTTTTCATTGCGGAATGGAGACAAGTTCTGTCACACTGAGATGGGGGCCTTCGTTTTAAGATGAAAATACCTGACATTCAAATAAAAATATTTATTTTTATACATCTGTATCTATGCATATATCTAAATCTAAAATTGATTGAATAGTTAATAGATAAAGATAATTATTTTCAGATACTTACTGATCTTCATTCATCTTCCTCTATGTTTTTGTGCTTAATTTTTCCTTTTTCTGTGTTGTAGCAGCCCCCATTTTCTCAGAAAAGCGCAGCGTTTTGTTTTAAAGCTGTATATATTTGCCCTGAAAAGCTACAATCTCCAAAATTTTTTTCACGTTCTTTGTCTATGCTTCTGCCACTAATCGTCCAGTGCAAGCCCGTGTTTCCCCTACCTCATTCTAAAAGACTTTTTGGGAGTGGGACAAAGGTGTGATTTCCCTTAACTTTTTTAAAAAATGAAAAACCCCTTGTGGTCACCTGATCTGGATACTGAGCTGTTTCCCATCTGTGAAGACACAAAACTACAGAGCTGCCTGCCATCTTCCTGCCATCAAACAGCTGATGAAGAACTGCAGGAAGTCCACAGAAAATGTAATGAAGGCAAATTGCAAAAGGCCCTATGGGAAGACGCTGTTTAAAAAAAAAAAAAAAAAAAAAAAAAAGAAATATTATGTTATTATATTATAATATAAATATAATAATATAAAATATATAAATATAAATATAAATATATATAATATAAATATAATTTTAAATAAAAATATAAATATATATATTTTAGACACCCCTAAAAAAGTGTCAATCCTTGACCATCATTTCAAGTCCAAAATATATCTTTCCATCAGCAAAGTCCAACAAGTAAATTTTACTCTTCATGTGGATGTACCCTTATTATTTATTGTTATTTGTTATTATTTCAAATAGGTAGATTACTAAAACATTCAAAAAACTTAAAAGGACCCCTACTATTAAAATGTTCTTATTACATATTAAGTTACATGCAACTATTATATGGATTTTTTAATGGGTGGTTGTCGTTTTTTTTGTTATAATTTTTTTAAGTTACTCTATATACATTACTCTCTCCAACTTCCCCTCTGTGAGCCTTAACACTGAGTGAGGATTGCATGTGCCCCTTTTTTTTTAAGTCGGGTTTGCTTGAAGGTTTAAAAAAAAACAAAACTTAAGTATAAAAACCCCCCCCCCTCCTCCCAAATCAGAAAAAATTACCTATTTTCCCTTTAAAACCCCCTTTAAACCGAACGCCTGAAAAATAGTTAATACCAGAACATTTTTTTTGTTTTGGCCTCCTTGCATTTAAACAGTTTTAACTTTTTTTTTTTTTCAAAGACGCAGTTGGATTTAGGCCTCGTTTTTATTCAAGACAAGTTTTACTTTAAGGGGGAAAAGTTTTAAGTACATTATAAATTTTTGCAGTATTTTTTTTTTTATTTTTTTAAAAAATTTTTTTTTTTTTTTTCATTTTTTTTTTAAAAACCTTAAACATTTACCTTTAAAAACTTTTAATTAATTCTACAGGTTTTTACGGCGGTGGATACCAAATATGTGTAGGTTTTTTTTTTTGCGTGTAATTTATGTACAATTTTTTTTTATTAATGATATATTTTTTTTTTTTTATTTATTTTTTTTATTCTTTTTTTTTTACACTTTTTTTTTTTTTTTGTACCTTTATTTTTTCCCCCCCAGAAGGGAGAACTGTTTAACATTTTTTTTAATTTTTTTTTACACTTAAATGTATTACATATTTTTATATCAATACATGCTAATCTGTGTCAGTCGACACAGGCAGGATTAGGGCAGCACACATGCCCTAACACTGCTTTAACACAACAACTCGGGCCACGCTAGGGCCCCAGAGCGACGTCAGCCGTTCCCCGGGGTCTTTTGGTCACCGGTGTTCCATCACCCGACAAGCAGGGGATCCCTTTTTGATTGCGCGCGGTAACCACCGCCGCAATCAAAAGGGTTAAAGCATCGGGTTGGGAGGTTCCTCCGCTCCCCGATGCCTCAGGACATTCCCGGATCGGTGCCCTGTGTAGTTTTAGCCCCGACCCAGCGCACTGCGGGACCGGGGGCCGCAAACCCATGTCTGCAGCGACGTCAAAAGACGTCGCTGCAGACGAACGACCCGCACCGGCCGCCGTCAAAAGACGGTGCGCGGTCGTTAAGGGATTAATGAATTGCTTGTGCTCCCGTCTAATTTTTACTATCGCTGTTGAGAGAACAGACAAATTATTATGCAATAAGCCGACATAAACATAGGCAGGAACTGAAATAATATATGTCTGCCCTGCTATTCAGAAGTTTTCTCTCACAGCTAGAGAGGGAAAATATTTTATGTGTAATATTTGTTTGCACAGAACTGCCAAAATAAAATAAAAAAATTGCCAAAAATTCTTTAAAAAAATATGTTTTAGCAGGAATATTGACCTTACCAAAAATCCTTCTTTCTGATGGGAGTGTCCCTTTAACTTTTATTAATTAATCATCTAAATGATGAGAAAGCAATACAACAGTACCGGACAAAGTCAATACAATCCCACAATTATAAATAGGGAAATAGAAAGAACATATGTACTGGGACAAATAACAATAAAAGTCAAAACATCCAGCTCACCGATAGCGAAATGAAGCCAGCACGGACCGCACGGCTCATGCGAAAATCCAGTAGCAAAGGAAGAATGTCCAGCTGTGCTTAATACGATATAATCCACAATTTATTCCACACCCATAGTAGCTATTTTCCACTCACCCCCAAGATACATAAAGGTGCTTTCCTCCCCCAAATTGGGCGCCCAAAATTGCGGGAAAATTGGGTCATTGAATGAGAATTTGTCGGGTTGGTTGGACAGCTTTTTGCAACCCCTTATCAAATCAATCCCAGGTTTTTTACAGGACTCTACTGATGTCCTTATGGCCTTTAAAAATTTTTCATGGAGTGACAAACTCTCTTGGATTACTGCAGATGTACAGTCCCTCATACGGTCATACCACAACATGGCGCAATTGCAGCCCTTGCGTTGGTTTTTGGATACATATAGTGATTATGAGGATATGAAAAGGGGATTTTTACTCGATACTTTGTTGCATCTTTTGAAACATAATTTTCTTAAAATTTGAGGATATTTATTTTGCAGATCTCAGGTGTTCCGATGGGAGCCAAATTTGCTCCATCAATCGCAAACATCTACATGGCTTGGTGGGAGTGTTTTTTTCTTTTTTCCGAGTCTAATCCCTTTGGTTCTGACATTGTCTGGTACGGTCGTTACATAGATGACCTCCTGATAGTTTGGGGGGGCGTGTGGCGGCCGTACCAGACGTGTCAGATTTTTTCAATAACAATTCATTATGTCTAAAATTTGTTTTCAATCATTATCTTTCTTCTGTTGTTTTTTTGGATTTAACTCTTTAGGTAGTACACCTTCTGTCTCATAACATCGTTTAGGAAGGCCTCTGCAGGAACACTATTTTGCACGCTCATTCGTGCCATGCTAAACATACTATTAAAAATATTCCTGTTGGTGAAATGCTGCGATCCAGACGCAACTGTTCGGATACGCAGGTTTTCCTTAAGGAAAGTGAAAAAAATTGAGGAAAGGCTTAGATATAGACATATCCGAATTGGAGCCTCAAACGTGCTAAAAACATAGCTTAAAAAGGACACGAGATAGTCTATTAGCAAGACGCTCCAATAGGGCTTCAGATTTGCTTTTAAAATCACCATTATTTTTTCCACCTCGTATTCGGTGGAGTTTCCCAGATATCTGCCATTCTTTAAAAAATTTTTTTCCTTTGCTTTCTTCTGATCCTCTTTTAAACAATTGTTTTTCTGGGGGGTTTTAAATGTATAGCAAAAAGAGCTCCCACTCTCAAACAATTACTGTCACCTAGTCTGTTCCAAAGTCCGAGGTTGGAACCCACTTGGTTGCGACATGTAGGATGTTTTAAGTGTGGACACGGCCTTTTATTTGTTTTCGGCATTCTGAGTCAGTGTTCTTCTTTCAATCCTTCCAGACCAATAAAAACTATACCATCAAACAGTACAATCAACTGTAATACTAAGATGTTGTTTAATCTTGTTTCATGTTTGCCGTGTCGCATCCAATAAATTTGGGTGCACACTTTCAAACTAAGGATCGTATCAGAAGACACTTATCTGATGCCAAGGCCGCAATTATGCATGGTTCATCGGCCGTTTCCCAAAATTGTATTGTTCATCATGGAGGGAATACTAATACCCTGTGGCACAAGGTATTTAAAGGGTTAATGTATCAGAGAGGGGAGGTGATCGTAGACGTAGACTGTTTTAAATCGTGAATCCTTTTGGATCTTCACTCTAAAAACGAGAGTTCCATTTGGTTTAAATAGCAGACAGGATTTAATTTTACATTATTAATATGTTGTATATGTATATATGTCCTTTAGTATTCCTGCTGCTTTCCTTTTTTTTTTTTTTTTTTTTTTTTTTTTTTTTTTTCCTTCTTTGTATGGCATGTGTGTTTTTTGCTATTCGGTTTCCACGCCCATTGATTTGTAACACCTGTTAATTAACATATGTAATCATATAAATGAGTGTGTTTCGTTTTGATACCATGCTACGACTAAGGGCCGATATGCACAAGGCCTGAAACGCGTTAGATGTACCTGTTTTTCCTGTTTATTTTACTTCCCTCCGAATAAATTGTGGATTATATCGTATTAAGCACAGCTGGACATTCTTCCTTTGCTACTAAATAACAATAAAGATACATATTCCACATGTAGTTCCAACTGCACTTAGGTTATGACAGAAACTCACATGAAGTCCGACAAGATCCTTCATGGAATCAATATTCTGTATTTCTTGTTGTAATAACATTGACAGGTATTTCTCCAACAAAGATAGATAGGTGATGGCTCTTCCTTCATATGTTTTTATAAGGGCTATATATACGCTCACCGGCCACTTTATTAGGTACACCATGCTAGTAACGGGTTGGACCCCCCTTTTGCCTTCAGAACTGCCTCATTTTTTTCGTGGGAAGATTCCACAAGGTGTTTTCAACGATGCTCAATTGTACCAAGGGCCCAAAGAGTGCCAAGAAAATATTCCCCACACCATACACCACCACCACCAGCCTGAACCGTTGAAACAAGGCAGGATGGATCCATGCTTTTCATGTTGTTGACGCCAAATTCTGACCCTACCATCCGAATGTCGCAGCAGAAATCGAGACTCATCAGACCAGGCAACCCTTTTTCCAATCTTCTACTGTCCAATTTCGATGAGCTTGGCAAATTGGAGCCTCAGTTTCCTGTTCTTAGCTGAAAGGAGTGGCACCCGGGTGGTCTTCTGCTGCTGTAGCCCATCTACCTCAAAGTTCGCCGTACTGTGCTTCAAGATGCTCTTCTGCCTACCTTGGTTGTAACGGGTGGCTATTTGAGTCACTGTTGCCTTTCTATCAGCTCGAACCAGTCTCCCATTCTCCTTTGACCTCTGGCATCAACAAGGCATTCCGCCCACAGGACTGCCCCTCACTGGGTGTTTTTTCTTTTTCGGACCATTCTCCCGTAAACCTAGAGATGGTTTTTGCGTGAAAATCCCAGGAGAATCACAGTTTCTGAAATACCAGACCAGCCCTTCGGCACCAACAACCATGCCACTTCAAAAAGGGACTCAAATCACCTTTCTTCCCATACTGATGCTCGGGTTTTAACTGCAGGAGATTGTCTTGACCATTCTACATGCCTAAATGCACTGAGTTGCCGCCATGTGATTGGCTGATTAGAAATTAAGGTTAACGACAGTTGGGCAGGTGTACCTAATAAAGTGCCGGTGAG